>JAQIXC010000290.1:0-33494 GCA_034697605.1 Metabelba pulverosa | reverse complement strand
GTTCAAAAATTTCGTTATTAGTAAAGTGAAGAATTAAACTAATGAAGCTGAGTAATTTTTATTAAACTCATATTAAGGGTTGTTATAATTACAAATTTATATTTATAAAAGTTTGTGGTGAAATGTTTTAGAATTTTTTCTAACAAGATCTAGGGTGGCTGAGCAAATCCGTATTCTGTTTATAAGTAACTTATATAGTAGTTATCATAAGTAAAAATAGCAAAAAACAAATTAAAAAAAAACTTTACAATAGTCGAGAAAAAGTATACATGATATTTTGTTAAATTACTGTATACAATTTCGTGTCATGCTAGTAATTTTTCCTGGAAATTTTACTTGCTGCACTATTTATTATTTTTCTCGTGTAAATAAAACTACCAGAACAATATTGAACTGTTATACCAACTATAGTATATACAGTACAACTGTATAATAAGCATAAGAATCAAAGATTATTTTATCACAGCTAAAATATATATTGCATATTTATACTAAATAGTACTGCATAAACTATAGCTAAATTTTAACAAATATCGAAAAAGAATTTTATGATATTTTGTAGCGAAACTATTTTTTCCGGTGAGAACCGATGTATTTGAGGAAATGTGGTGTCTGTGCAAAGACACCATACCATCCAAACCGACGCATAGATTGACTGACGAGAGTCAGGAGGGGAGAGAGAGAGAGAGAGAGAGAGAGAGAGAGAGAGAGAGAGAGCACAGGAAACAGGAAGGTCTGCGGCTCTGCACCTGCAGTCTGCAGTTGAACAGATCGATGGATACGATTCGTCCGAATAAGGCGTAAAACGTTAATAGATTTCAATACTAAATACTCTGTAGTGTTCGCTCTGTTCACTACTGACCACAAGTTCAGTCACTTTTCAGTCACTTTTGTTGATCTTTTCAATTGATTTGATTTCGTCTCAAGAATTAGATTTTAATTCGAATCGAAAGTTGGGCTAAATTTGTTGTCCATATGTCGTAGAGTGCAATGTAGTCGACATTCCGACCGAACATTGAATTATTGTGCGGACATTGCTTGGGTCGGTCGTCGCCGTTCGTCGATGTCTCGGGTGATTGGAGGGATTGGAGGATTGGACGCTTTTGTCGACCGGCCTCTCCCTTTCGTCTAATGATTTATGAGTGCGATTGTCATTCAATTCATTCAATTGTTAATGTCTTATATGTCTTAGGCTCTACTCCTTGTCCACCGTTAATGCCGTTAATGCCGTTAATGTTTGTTCATTAGTGACGGTTCATTTGAAGTCCAAACCCACACTACCCTTCCAATGCTCACCATTCCAGCACTACCAGCACTACCAGCGCTGACCCGCACTAACCCATACTAACCCATACTAACGCATACAAACCCATAATAAACCGATTTTAAGTACTTCCAAATCCGACAATTCAGCTCAACCTATAAGTCGTAGAGAATATCTCAAGAATTTCTCAATTGATTTCTCTGTAAGTAATTATTTAGAGGAATATATGAATGAAATGTATGAAAAACGAGTGAATTATTGATATTAGCAAACATTTGTAACTATTTCAAACATTTTCCCATTCCACACATTCTTCTCACTTATCTTTTCTAATAAAATAGTTTCTTGCTGAATCAACAGGGCAAATAGTAAATTTAAATAACAGGTAATCATTAACGATTATTTATTTACCTTTCAACATTTAAATGAATTATGAACTATAAAGAGATAAATGAATTAAATTCGAATGAATTAAATCAAATATCGATTAATTCGATTATTTCTGAATTAGTAAGCATTCGGTCGAACGACTGAACGACTGAGCGGTTCGTGTTATGCATGTGAAGCGTAAATGTCGTCTATTTTTTATATTCGTTTTGAAAATCTATCGTTCAATGACTTAGAGCCGAGGGGAGAGAGAGAGAGAGAGAGAGAGAGAGAGAGAGAGAGAGAGAGAGAGAGAGAGAGAGAGAACTGACGGTAAGGTAAAGAAAAAGTGTCGATTCGATAGCTAAGAGCAGTGAAAGAGCGGAGAGAAGACAACAGAAGTGGAGAAGTAGTGAGTGATGTCTTGTTAGGGAGGGTCAGAGCCTGTGCCTGTTCTTGTGCCTGCTCTTGTGCCTGTTCTTGTGCCTGCTCTTGTGCCTGTGCCGGTGCTGTCGTCCGAAAACAAGGTCACTTTAAAACATTGCTCACACGGGAAAACATTAGAATCAAAATGAGAGAAACAGAGAAATAGTAACAATACGAGTGCTGTTAGTGGCAGTGGGGTTGGAACGGCACTCACAGCCCACAACCCAGTCGTAGAGCCGCTCGAAATTGAAGCGACACTTCTCGCCTCTAAACTCAAAACTCTTTCTTTCAATCTTTCACTCATTGCATGCACTCCTCATCTCCTCATTCACTCGCAAAACACATTCATTATTAGCCATTAGTGATAGTAACCTAACCTAATGTCAGGGCTAAGCAAAGGGGGTATACACGACAGTCATGCCGACGATTGCCAGTACTATACAGTAGTTTTAGTCAACAATTAATAGCCAGCTCATTTTTCCAATATTTTCAATATGCAGAGAAAAAATGCAATAAATTTTTGGTAAATCCGATAAAATCAAACAAAATGTTGGTTTTTCCTTTGAAAAACTAATTAACCATTTTATGTGTTTTCTGCGACTGATCTGCGACTAAAGATCTTGTTTAACCCAATCGAGTGATACTGTAAGTGATTTAAGCCATTAGTGACAATCGTAAGCTCCGGTCATCTATTCCGTGCCGTCGATACCAATACTGTTTCACAAATCTTACAAAAATAGACTCAAAACTCAATTATGACCACAATTTGAGACTTGTTTTAAATACTACTAAAAACTGATATCTAAAACATCGATATTAATCGATGGAATGTTTGGACACTTTTTAATAAATAGACGATTAGATAAAATTTTTAAACCAAAAAACAAAAAAAAAAAATAAAAAACCATTTCCTCTGGAATTTTAATTAGTTTTTCGTACTTTAGAACTCTTAAGCTTTCGAAGGAATTGAAAATTTTTATATAATAGTTAACTAAAGAGTAAAGTAAAGAGAAATTTACTGAACATTAATGGTAGAGCTGGAGAACTCCTGGTTTGCGAGACGACACACAAATTAAAGCAATAAATGTCAGAGAAATAGAGTTTTGGAAAATTGAGAGAAATATTTCTTTCGTAGAGCGAAAGCGCAAAAAAAAAGAATAAAAAACTTTGCGATAAATAAATTGTAGAAAACATTAAAACTTTTTTCTATTACTAAATATACGAACGCTTTAGCAGAAGAAACAAAAATTAATCGAATGAATGAACGATAAAAACGGTTTGAATGAATGACAAGATTTTGATTAAATATTTTTGAAAAATTGTGATATATTTTATTCATATAATTTAAATTTAATTTCTAATGAAACGATGAATTGGTTTTTCTTTTAAATATAATTTGTTTTTTATTTTTGTTGACAATTTGTGTGAACAGGGAATGAATGAATTTGAAGACAAATAGATTTGCAATTTATATATAATGTCATTAATTAGAATCGAATAATTAATAGCTATTTACACATTCAAACAAAAATGTTATAATTTTTCAATTATTTTCAAATAATGTTTTGTGTTTTTGTTGAAGTAGAATGACATGACATTTGGTGACACACTTTTCATCCACTCTTATCATTTGCGAGTGAATTGCTATTTTTGCAACTTTTCATTTACTCAATATAATTCATGATAATAATACTTATGTATAATAATTATTTTAATATATTTCTATTTACAGTAATTACATAATATATAAGATTTTTAACAAAAAAAAAGTATTTTTGACTTTTAATTGTGACTAAGAATCCGGAACTCATCGAACCGATCGTGGGCTTCAGAAACGAATTCCGAAATTCTTAATCCACTCGTCATTTGTTTAATTATTATTACTCTTAAGTATATAACAAAACAGAAAACTAACGCCAAAAACGCAGTAGTTTTGCAATTTTCAAAAATAAAATAATTTGTCGTTTCAATCATTTTTACTCATTATTACTATTCTTTAATCTAATCTTAAGTAAAGCTCTTTTCAAATTTTGTTTCATATGATCAGCAAATGAATGAAAAAACAAAACAAAAATAAATATAAAAATAATACTTAAATAATTTTTTCGATCTGTAATGAAATGCATGATTTGATGGTACTATACGAGTGGAGAATAAGAAATACAAAAAAAAGTTTATCGAAAATTTTCAGTCCTTTCATAATTAAAACAATTTTCATGATTTTCGGGCAAAAAATAAGAGAAAAAAAGGCAAAAAATATTAATTTCGAATTTCGAGAGAACGGCAATAGAATAATCGTATAATTCGTGACCTAAAAGGCTATTTGTGTTTTGAAAAATGATTCTAAAGATTAAATTAGAAAAAGAGAAAAAATTCAAACATTTTAAACCAATTTTCTAGTTTTGATAGACAAAAAATAATTATTTCGAAAAATTGAATCTAACAAAGAATATCTGAAAAGTGGACAAAAAATAATTCCTAACTAAACGAAAAGTGCATTGAGTTTTGGTAATTGCTTCAAATGTTCGGGTGATTTGTAATGGGATGGTATGAACTGTACAAATAA
Organism: Metabelba pulverosa; assembly: GCA_034697605.1. Taxonomy (NCBI): domain Eukaryota; kingdom Metazoa; phylum Arthropoda; class Arachnida; order Sarcoptiformes; family Damaeidae; genus Metabelba; species Metabelba pulverosa. The sequence continues at coordinate 28,872 of JAQIXC010000290.1, read as the reverse complement.
TAATAATATATAATTAAAGGCACTTCAACACTGGCAGAACAACAAATAGTATATTAATAATAATTAATAATTTGTTTCTTTTAATATTAATAATAAATTAATCGGACTTAGAGTAGAGATAACTTTTCAATCCTTGTGTTTGTGTATCGAATAAATTGATTTAGTTTTCCAACTCATGGTTCGGATAGAGTGACCGAAAGTAAGGAACGCATCAATTCATTGAACGCAGCGTTCGCTTACAGTTGAGTCGAGTCTGGAATCAGAACTCAATTCCGGTTCACTCGACCCTCGAATCAGACTTCTGTCGCATAGAGTTTTTCGTTGACCGTCGCGTACATGGGCTGAGAGTAATGGTCTTCTATCACATAAATCGAATGATTTGATCGGCCACTGGCTCTGTGTCGGTGCAGTTGAGCCGCTATATTGATATTGTTGTGTAAGTTATTCTGACTATTGATTGAGTCGATAGTCCGGTTCAGTGCAAGCGTTGAGTTGTTTACTGAAGACTCACTGTTTGGCAATAGATTAAAGACAAACATTTAGTAAGACATTCGGTTTGAATAGACATTAATTATCGTAATAAACATGATAAGAAAATTCCAATTCCAAACAGAAACAAAACTTTAGAACTTAATAATAAATAGTTGTCGTAATAGCTGTTCGCTTCTCAAAACTATTTCCTCAAAACTATTCACTGCTTATCGATGGCCACGAAAATAGTTTCATTCGATTGGATCGGAAATCCAAATCAAATAAAAATATTCGCAAAATATAAATAAAAAGACATTAAATTAAATGCTATCTACGATAACCTATCTATCGATCAAATGACAGAGGGCTGAGAGAGGGTTGAGAGGGTTGAGAGGATGCATACCTTTTTGCGAGTGGATTAGGAACTGACTGGTTGTGGGTTAGAGAAGCCCTCCTCTCCATGTTGTGGACATGCGATGGATTGCAGTCGTGATTCGGATTCGGCGACTGATTGACGCCGTGTGCACTGTCCGAATCGAACAATTTGCTGACTGGCCTACTGTTGTTGACTGCAGTGCACTCAGTGTTCATCAACTTATTGTTTGATTTAGTCTTATTGAGCGACTGAAGAGTCGCCGACTTGTCGTTGGCCGACAAGTGTCGGTTCGAGTAAATCATATTTTGTTTCGAGTCATATATCTCATGATTAGTCAGTTTACTGAGAGTCGCACTTTTGCCTCTGTGCAGGTGGTTTAGAGAGGGCGGGCGGTCGAGCGCATTCACTATCACATTGGCGGTGGGCAGGAGCTGGTTGTCGCCGCACTTGTTGTTCATACTGGTCATCAGATTCTGCTCGTTCTGACGCCGGACTTCGTCCTCTTCTTTGCTCTTCACGTTCTCCAGACTGCTCTTCCGGTGTTTGCACACAATTATCGAAATGGCGGCGATGAGGGCCAGCAGAGGCACACTGGCCGAGACGAAGCCAATGACGATCAGCTGTTTGGAAGAGAGCGGTTCCGCCCGATCGCTCGACATTACAGTAATGGGCAGAGGAGTCGAGTTATTCAAATTGCTTTCGAGTTCGCCGTTCGGGTTCATCGACAGCTCACACCTCATGCCCGAGAAATTAGGCGCACATTTGCACTCGTATTCCTCCACTTTGTCCACACATACGCCTCCGTTCAGACACGGGTTCGGATCACATTCGTCCATATTTACCGAACAGTCTTTGCCGGTATATCCGGGCGCACACCTGCACCTGTAGTCATTCACCAGATCAAGACATGTGCCGCCATTAGCGCACGGCTTCGCTAGACAGTCGTCGACGTTGTCCAGACACAGGTCGCCGATAAAACCCGGAACGCAGACGCACCGGAAGGAGTTGACTTCATCGATACAGGTGCCTGAGTTTAAGCATGGGTTTATTTCGCAATCATTTGTGTTTATCTCGCAATTGTCGCCTTCGAAGCCAGCCCTACACGTGCAGCTGTAGCTGTCATCACCTGTGGTCGTACAACTGCCTCCTAAAGTACATAACAAAACAATTGCGTTATTATATGTTTCTACAAATGTTTGTTAATATTAGTCAATAATACTGTATATTCCGTAAATAATGAATACACTGTATATATTGGCAACAAATCTAAATCTCTTTACCATTAGCGCAAGGGTTAGGATCGCAGTCGGTTTGCTTGATCTGGCAGTTCTCGCCCCGGTACCCCATTTTGCAGATGCAGAGGTAGCCGCTCGGGCCGTCAACACAAGTGCCGCCGTTAGAACAGGGGTTGTTAGTGCAGACACTGGCCATCGTCTCGCAGTGTTTGCCGAAGAATCCGAGCGGACATTCGCAGGAATAGCTGTTTGTGGACACACTCTGTGGGACAGACAGGACAAGACGATTGGTTAGAAAGCGTTCGATCGGTCGACTCCTGCAGTGAGACATCCGTTTCGTATGACAACTCTACCCGAACTTCGCGAGCGCTTCAAACAAATTAAATCTCTAAGTCGTAGGCGTTTTCCCAATTGTGTTCTGTTTGATGTCAAGAAAATATGCTTTTTCTCTATTTTATGTTTTCGCCTCCGATCAAGAGGAACGGGAGGAACGGGAGAGCGCGAGTAGCGAACAGAAGGCAATGGAATGCCACCCAATCATCAAAACTAATGCAAATTCAAACGCAAAGGACTCGGAATAGGATTGCTTTGACTTAATATACATTAGAATCTCATTATTATAACTGTTGGCTATAATCGAAAAACAACTCAATTATTCACATTTCAAACCCAAACCAAACTGTTTTGTCTTCTTAATTGACAATTAAAATAAGTTTCTTTGAATGGTTTGAATAAACAAAACAAAAAACAAGTTTATCGACAATACATACTGTATATAGAGTTTGCTATAAATAATAAATATAAGAACAGAATTCGAAGAACTATTCGATGCAAAGCAATGAGATTCGAGACAAAAAGTTTCCTCGAGTTAGACACTCGACATAATAGGCAGAAATAAATTCCAATCAGAAATAATATGTTATTCTCAATGCCCTGTTATGCTGGTATAGTAGCTCTCGTGTGTCTGCCTTCGGGGCACAACCAGTGCTGCCCGAGTCGTATAAATTGTTTCGAATAACCATATTATAAGTCAACTGTATTTTAAGATATAATAAGTTAATGCAAACAACACTTCACTAATGCCAGTGCAGAGGCAGGAGTGAAGAGAAAGTCGAGTCAAGTGTTTCGAATAATAGCTGCAGTGCTATGAAAATAGACGATCAAATCGGAGGCCGACATCACTCGCAGGTATGTGCACTCCGTGAGCGCACAGCACACGTGCAATCGTAAAAATATTAAACCAACCGAATGGCAACTATTGCTGATTGATAATAATGATGCTATCAGTTGACAGCACCCGTGCAAAGTGCCCTCCGATTGAGACTCAGCAATAGATTCATATAAAATATTCGACTCTTATTCCATCAAAAGAATAATATGAATAAAAGACGAATATATTTACATAAAATTATTTACAAAATACTTTATTATCCGAGTATTTGATTCAATTCGAATGTATTTCAATCTAAACTTAATGCAAAAAAACGATCGGAATATATAAAATAGCAAGAATAAATATCGAATGATTTTAATAGAATAGCAGAACAAAATTTTGAATATTCAATTGAAATTCTCTAAATTATTATATAATAAGAGCATTGTTTCGAATATTTTATGAGACAACAAGTGTTAACAGTTTCGACGCTTCTCTCAAATAACTCGAATTTCAAATATTTCTTTCTCTTCTCGTTTTAGTTAAGAAGTGCATTGTTTCGGATTGTCTGCCATTTTATTACATAATCCTCTAATAGGCTCTTAATTTATTAGACTATTAGGAGAGCTGTCAGTGCGGATAATAAAGCAGCTATTGTTCGCTTCAATTCATGTTCAGATTTTTCGCTTTCAATTAGACTATATATTCGTTAAGAGCACGCAATCCAATATTCAACGGCAACACTGATTGGCCGTATAGTCGATCGGAGGAAATATTGAAGCATCGCTGCGAACAATGTTATCAAATACTTTCATTGAGTGCTCTAACAGCCCATTCGTTAGGAGTATTGCAATTTGTCTTCAATCGCTAAATTCACTTTTAATAGACTTATGTCTCGAATTCTAAACCAAGTGATAGATTCGTAGGAATGCATTGGAAAACGTGTTTCAAATTTATTTAACTGATTAGCAAATTATTGACCAAAGCGTGCGGTAAATACGTTCGACAATTGATGGACAGCCGCACAAACAGTGCAAACAGTGTAGACGACGATTGCATTCGAGGCAATACATCTGCCGCTAACCCGAAACGGATTATTTCCTTACATACGAATCATACGAATTGAGTTTCAGCTGCCGTTTGGGTCTCTATTTCGATACTATTTTCTCAAAATTTTATTACAGAATAAGAGTTGACTTTTTGTTGCGAAGAAAAGACAATCGTATGCTATGCTTAAGGGCAGCAGATGTGCCAAAACTAGCGCTTAATTGATGCGAATGTTGATAAACATTGGTCATCAGCACCAGAAGGAGAGTGGGAGCCGAGCGCACAGATATCTAACTGTGTTATGCATTTGGCATAGTATGCAAAGTCTTGCCACCTGTCCGGTGCCCGGACTCGCTGACTGGGCCTATGCCTGCGCTCGCATCGGATGTCTCGATTGCATGGCATTAGTCTCACAACGTATTGATTGGTTTGATTCAGTCGTATCGTTCACTTACTCTACAAGTCGCTCCATTAGCACAGGGAAGATGAGCGCAGTTGTCGATCTCCTGCTCGCAGTTCTTGCCGGTGTACCCGAGAGGACATTCACATGTGTACCAGCCCTGGCCGGTGTTCGTACACGAGCCGCCATTCTTGCAGGGCTTGTGATTTGTGCAGTAATTCAAATCTGACAAAAGAATTGCAATTTTTTACAATTAATAAACGCATGATTCGACTCGAAGCGAACGCATCGCTTAATTGAATAAAATGCTAGTTTTTGATCGACATTACACTTCTGCAAATCGTGTGTCAAATATTGAGATTTTTTCATTACGCTATAGGAAAGACTCAATCATTGCTTACGAATCACTCCTTTTAGGCCTATTCTTATCAATTCACTGAAACATACCGTAAGAGAAGTTCTACTCAAAGCTATTGGTATCGATGTTAGAGGTCATACATAAACTGCATTGTTATACCATTTTTGAGGAGAAACGCTCCGACAATTCGATACAGCACTGGTATGTGGTCATCCGCAAAAGGGCACCTCTACGTACAATGCAGTTTGTGTTGTGTACTCTCTATCTCTCAATATTGGGCTAAGTTAACATTTCATTTGCAATATCCCAAATAAAAAGCTTTTCGAACATAATATACTATTAACTGAATTGAGAGTATTTTTTCTTTACAATTCATTCTTTCGAACTGCACAAATTTTCACTATTGACTGAATACTACAAAAAAACATATTCTTTACAGTTTTTTTTTTTGGTAAACTAATCAATTTAAGCCCTAAGTTATGGCTTGAAAAACCAAGAAATAGTCTCAGATTTCAAAAGGTCTTAAAAAATCAAAATCGAGTCGAGAATACTGAAGGAACGGAATAAGTAAAAAATTCTATGAGTTTGGGCTAATATGTGAGAAAGAGTGGAGACTCTGAGACATAACTGCAATAATTTAAGTCAAAACATCGATGCTATCGATAGAGGTTCGCAGAAATCAAAACATGAATTTAGTTAACAAATCGATTGAATGTATCTAAACATATCTAAACAAATCTAAAAATTCGGATTAAATAGCAATAATTTTGAGCTCAAATATTAATAACGAGCGATAATTATACGAATTACGAGTGTTTTGCCGGAGCTGTAAGGCATCAAAATGTCATACCTTGATTGCAGAGCAGTCCACCCCAACCCTCATCGCACAGGCAATCCCACGGCTTGACGCAGTATCCATGCAGACAACCCGGGTATTTAGTGCACTGATTGCAGTTGTGGCCTTCGAATCCATATCGACAACTGTTGCAAAGAAGTTGTTTCATGTAATTATTTCAATCTTTAGTTTGTATCGAATTACTAATAATATGTGATTTCGATTGCACTCATCAACACTTACTTGCATTCGTTGGGTTGCGAGCACTCGCCGTTCGTCGCGTTACAGCCCGACCGACATATCGCTGTCATTCAATAGTTAGAAATCGGTTAATCATTTGTCAAATTATAGCATTGATTGATTTGCAAACAATACAGACATTCATTGATAATTACTACATATTAATCACATGTTTATTTGAGTTTTTAAAAATATCCGCTATTTTTTAAGTTATATCTTTATTTGAATTTTTGATTTGAGATTTACTTGAGATTCAAACGAGAAATCATATAATATTGGAAAATACAAAATTAAAATATCAAAAGAAAAAATCAAATCGATTGAAATTCGATATATTGTAATTAGAATTTCATATAAGAAACTTGTTTTCTAGATTCAAATTTATAGATTTTTATTTTAAATTATTGAAATATGGGCTACACCTGTGAAGTGCAATAGAAATATATAAATATAATAAAGCATGGCACTGTGCGCGAGGTACTTGTGTAACCGAGAATCAGATGGAGAATAAATACACAAAAGAAACTAATGCCTAGTGTTGTGTCGAATCGGTCAAAGACTCGAACGCATTATTAAAGGCAAAACTGCAGACAAACAAATGGGACTTTTTTTTAACCCCAAAAGAACTGAAATTCGGGAATAGAGGGACCGATAGACCGATAGTTCCCTTCAGGTGCTCTTGTCTACGAAGAATAGGGTTTTAAATAAAAAAGAATCGAAACCTTTGCACTGACTTAGCCTTTATTGATATGCATTGAAAACATGAGACCTTTTGCTCTTTAAAAATAGAGTCCTGAGTGCAAAGCAAACAGAGAATAAGAGAAATAAAACGAATAAATTAAGAACGAGAGTAGAAAACATACAGTATATTGTCTCTAATGTTTAATTTCACATTCAATCAACTTTTAATAACTGACACTAAAAACATAATAAATAGCAAAACAAATATGAATACGAAATGTCTACATAAGTAGTGTTCGGTTAAGAATGGCTAAGAATAGCAGTTCTATTGTCTGCTAATGTCTATAATAATGCAATTGTTTATCATGAGTCAATTATTCACATTAATACAGATTGATTACAAGCCGTTTAAATGGATAATGGATTGAAGGCCAATGTCAATGCCTATTGTCTGACTGAGGCGAACAACCACTGAGTTTTGTCTCTTTAATAATCAATTATATCATTTAGTTTCTCATTAAATGCCAACGTAAATGAGAACCAGTGGATACACTTCTCGCATTCAAAATTAATACTTGCTAAGTTACAAATACAACTTTAAGCTCATTCTCATGTAAATATTTTCATGTATTATTTTAAATTTGCTTATTTTTCTCTCGACCCAAACGTAAGCAGAGTTTCCTCTTGTGCTCATATGTTATAAACAGATAAAAACTGAAATAATTTCCAAAAGTAATTCGTAATTAGTTTTTGTGAAGAGATATCTAAGTTTATATAAAAGACTAGAAATTCTCGGTTTTATGCCTTCGTTTGGGCAATGGGTTCATACGAACAAAATAGAAAAAAGAGAAGTCATGCACAGCAAGTCAAGAGGATGTGCGTGTAAACTACCTGTGCTGCCTCTCGCTCGCTTTCCTGCACTTGTCTACTGTTAGGCATCACATTGTGTCAAATTGTTTCGTTGGACCGGTTTCTTAATTCGAAGCACACATACAAAAAGAGCAGTACACTATAAGTAAACATCAGTTTTTTGTTCTCTATCTCTCGCTTCTAGACTACCAGAGACTACTGTGCGCTCGAAGTGAATCGACTTCACGAGACAAAGCCTAACCAATCGAGTAGTGATGTCTAACTAATATCAACTTTTTCGCATTACCCAGGTACAACGCCCAGAGATCGAGACCATTTTTTACGCATACACTGCATATAACACCGCACAGGAGTGAAAGTCTATGTGCAGTCCAATACTGTATTTTAACAGTACTAACCCTACAGATAGTTCGATACCATAACTAATTGGCAAATATTTTCTTTATTCATGAGCACCAAAAGCTCAAACCCATTGCTCAAACAAGAAATGAGAAATTTAAGTAACATGTAAAATTCAATAAACGTTTTCAGACTAACACTGAGAGATTAGTCAAACCACAGAAGCCGAGTATCAATACTCACGAAATGCTATTATTTGAATAAAAACTTTTCGATTCTTTTCCAAACGTTAGCTAATATTTGCGATAAACTTATTAAACAGTAATTGTATTGTAACTGAAAAACTTGGGTTCGAGCGCACGGGTGAAGGTTTCAAATAACGGATGTCCGGCTGTCAACGAGCTATGAGAGTAGCGCTAATACCAGTAGTACTGTACACTCGTTGACTAACATTTAACACAAACAGCTATTTCACTACAAGACTAGTTACGTGTTTTGCGACTTTTAACTATGCATTAGATGTCGAGTAAAATGTTCTATTTTTTCAATGAATATACAGTAAAATAGTAAAATAAATAGAAATACGAGTATTTAGTTAAATCAGTCAGTTACTGTATCTAACAAAGACCAAAGCGCAGGCATTTATTTGCTGTCTGTGTTGGCGCAGATACTCAGTTAGCAATTACGCCCAAAAACACATTCATAATCGTATTGTTATAATAGGAGTTATGATTGCATTTGAGTTCTATTATTGTCTCGACGTTTGCAGACAATCGACACAACTCTCGATTGTCAGCAATACAAACAAATAGAAAACATGTGATTAATAGTTAAACGCCGACTGTTTGGGTGAATATGTTTGGGCCTACCTTTCTCGCAGTAGTTGCCGTGCCAGCCCGGGTAGCAAACCTTGAGCCCGTCGGGACCGCACGAGAAGTGGCCGTACTTGTCGTCGCGGGGCTTGCAGAGGGCGCCGCAGAACTCCCCGAAGTAATTCTCCTGACACATGACGCGGTACCAGTAGTTCAACGTCGTCTGGTTCGTCACTGCGCTCTTCTCCGTCCACTTGCCGTCCACTTTGAGGTACCGGGACATCGCCAAACGGGTTATCAGCGTTCGGGTCATTGTCTTCGGACCGGCTATTCAGGCAAAGGCAGGCATCGATTAGTTCGCGATAAACACAACATTTGGCTAACCATTCAAATGGAATAATTGGCAAATATTTTATTCAAACAAAAATGTGACCAAAACGAGAAAAAGTTGCAGAATTGCAAACACTGTCTACTGTATGCCTCGGAGTAAAGAATTTGGAATTTGTGCCACAAGTGCTCTAAAGTCTGTGTTGTGATAGAAACTGAATGCTTAGTTCAAATTTCGAGACGTGTTGTCAAACCCTATTAAACGATAAGTATTTGATCGGAAGGTATCGCAGAAATGGTTGACCTTTTGAAAGCAAATTATAATCGAATCAATAGACAGCACATCGAGTGCATCGAGAAATGAGACTAAAACGAGACGAATGTTATTCAGATCTCAGTTTTGTTGTCCGCTTAGAAAATGCGCTCAAATTGACTAAATTAAGCGAAAGTCGGCGACAAAAACCTCCCAGAAATCAAAGCAAAAGACAAAAAGCCTCTACCCGTCCACACACACAGTGCACATACACACTGTGCCGCTACTTCACGTGTTTGTCGAGGAACTACGGTTGGCCACCTTGCACAACTGCACAACTACACGACTGCACCACTGCTGCTGCTGCTGCTGCTGCTACTGTCGCCTCTGTTCTCGTTTGTGATTCTCACACAAAATTATTTCGCCTAAAAATGATTACTTGTTTGCCGTTTTCACATTCGCAAGACTGCAGCGACTTTTCGTACACTTCTTCAACAGACGCCGCGCCGAGAGAGAGAGAGAGAGAGAGAGAGAGAGAGAGAGAGAGAGAGAGAGACAGCGACAGAGACACGCTCGAGAGGAGAGCGAGAAAATGGTGGAATGTCATAAAATTCAAATCAACACTAATTATGAGATTCTCATACAACAGATAATTGCGAAACTAAATAAAGAAAAAGAGGTTTTCGTCTTAACATTTGTTTTAAGCGTTCAAACTATACACAACATTTGAGATCCGTTTTCGAGATTGACTGCAAAACTAGACACAAAAAATTCCTTCAAATCAAAAAAGTTTTTAACGTATAATATATGTTTAAGACGTTTAAGTAATTTAAAGAATTATTTATAAAAGTAACCTGTATATACGGTATAAAAAGTCAAAAAAAAAACAAAACAAAATAAAAAAAAAGTAAAATTTGAAAATGAAAAATCGATCTATAATTCTAAACTAAATCCAATTGAGTGAGAGATAAGAGCTCTGGAAACGAAAGATTCATTTTATTAATTACTGCTTTATCTGTGAGACTCGGCTTTTATTATTATGTTTCGCATCAATAGATTGAAAAACGCATTAATAGCGTTCGCAACACAAAAATCTCTCCGCAATTGAATCGAAATGTCAGTCTGAATGAGTGAAATAAAATCATTGCTTTCACTCGATTTTTATTAATTCACTGCTCTTTTCGGTCTGCGTTTGCCATCTCTTATGTCTCTCTCAATAAAAATAAATTATCGCCGAAATCGGATCCTGAATAGCATCTTGATTCTTTCTGTCCAAATTTTTTAAACTATCATTATTTTACTGCTTTTTAATCCATTGGAATGTAACTCAGTTTCAATATAAGAAAAGATTGTACAATATATTTTTTACTCGATAAAAATGTTTATTAAAAATATTAATTAATTAATTAATATAGTTACTTTATCATTAATTCAATAAGAAATTTGTTTGTTATAAATGAAATGCATTTTCGAAACTATTTAACCAAAAGCGTTCGAAACAAAGCACATGGTAAGAAAGATGATTTTAAAAATGATTATAGTAAGCTATTATTTTTGGAGATGTTATGAAGAATAAACTTGTTGGTAAAGAAACATTGTTTTAATTGGAAGGGAGAGAGAGAGAGAGAGAGAGAGAGAGAGAGAGAGAGAGAGAGAGAGCCAAAAACAGGTTGGTAACATTGTATAGATTACAGAAGCAGTGCTTTTGAGAGATGATGTATGGAATAGCATGGAGTTTTAATCCAAAAGAGACGGTTTACTATAGATCTTAACTCTAGATAAAGCAGTTTGAGTAGAAACTAATAACTACAGTATTTAATACATTTAGAGCATAAATGACATAATCACTAAAACGTTTCGCCGTTTTTCTCGTATTTTTTAATTCAAAAATACTTCGCATAAGAGTATAGTTTGCAAACCAATTATCGTAATGTCAGTAATAAAATTGAGTTCATTTATTTTTCTTATAAATTATACAATATGTTTTCCGAGAAATTCAATGCTGTAATCAATCTAATGGGAAGAAGCAATGGCAAGAAGCAGTGGCAAGAAGCAATGGCAAGAAGCAATGGTAGAGAAAAAAGCTGATTGTTAAAACAGAAGCCCTGTTCAGCAGTAGTCAGTTGTGAGTTGGCTTTGGGAGCCGTTAAGTGATTGACTGGTTTTGAGTTTGCAATTCGCCGTTCGTTTGCTTTAATCAAAAAATACTTTTCAAACATTAAGAGAACTTCTAAACAAACAAAACTCATAATGAGATAAATAGTCTGCCATTCCTTAGACTCGAGTCTGACGTGACGTCCAGCTGATTAAGGCCTGAAGAACCGGCAGAAGAGACTATCTAAAGAATTTCAACTTAGGGGCGAGTAATGCGCCAAATGTTGTGTTTTTGATGCACTTTATTGTTTCGAAAGCCTATTAGAGAGCAATCGGTGAGCGCTAGTGAAGAGGAGAGTCGATGTCTCTAATGGTCAGTCGAATCGAGTTAATGGAACTCTATCTTTGGTTTTAGTCGACACTGCGAGCAGTTTAGTGCCGATGCGTTTCGCCCGAAGCGTATTCACTAATCACGCCAAACGGGTCAATGTTAACGATATTCACATTCAATGGCACGCATTGCCAAACCTAACCAACTCTAACCATACGTACGGCACCTGACGTTATGGGCCACTCATCAGGAAGTTTCGCAAACCCACCGCTCATTGCATTCACTCATTCAATTAGGCCGAACAGCCCACTGACCAACACTTCAAACTTTGGCCAGTATTTATATCTATTGTACCAAGTTCTATTTTGGCTTTTATGAACTTTTCGTGAATCAGATAAATAATAAATAAACTACAAACAAGAACATTTCTATTCTATTTTTTCGCCATTTTTTAGAAAACATTTCTGCAATAAATATGAGAAACGATTTAATAAACAGATGAATGAATTTTAAATCAAAAGAATTTTGTTAAGAAAGCGTCAAATGATATGAATAACAACATTCATTGCATTTACATAATATTCGATTACAATACAAATGATACTTTGTATCAATATAAAATAACATTAACATGCTTATAATTCCATAGTAGTATAACTTTATATATTGGTAGTGTATATATTATAAATGAAATAATAGAGCAATTTAAAGAATATTAGCATTTAAAATAGTAAAAGGCGATGACCGAGCTGGAGCTGGATGTCGGTGCAAATTCCGATATATAGCCCAATTATTAGCAAGTAGTGTGTGACCCAAAAATAAAATAACTCTTTATCTAAAAATTACCTAAAATAAGCAAGTTTCCAACAAATTTTAATTGCTTAATTAAAGTACCTGAGGTGTTCGCGTAGTTATTAAAATGGGTTTATTTACAAAAAATAAACTGCATCATTTTTGTGTGAAAAGCACATGCATCGAATAGAGCACATGTAGATAATGGCATTACTAAGTCGACGGCTATGTGTGAACTCGTAATTAGAAATATTGTTTAAGTGATAGACAGGAAATAAAACGCTGCGAAAAGCGCTCCGACTCTCGAGTAAAAGTCTGACAGAATTAAAGGGAATAAAAAATATCAATAAATAGAGTCTAAACGCCTAAACAGCTGTCTCTCCGGCTCTCTCTCTCCGAACGCGTCTATCGATGACCTCTAAACTGAAGCGACGGAAAAATTAAAGTTTAGAATCAAAATAAGAGCGCAAACACTGGTCTCTACTCCAGAAATAATGAAACTGTGCCTTAGAATGAGCATAAATTTGCTAAAATTAACAAGACTTTCAAGACTTTCTCACGGTCTGGGATCAGCTGCTTCTTAAGGACAAACTCTAAGAAGCGAGGCATTGGCGAACATGTTATTCAAAGGCTCGAGAGGCACGGGAGAGGGAGAGGGCCGGCAGAGCTGAGTGAAGGGAAACTGAATATATTGGGCTTTTCTAAGCGTAACGTCGAATCCATGAGCGCTCCCTTATATCTACCAGAGGTTGACTCACTTTTCAGTTTTGTTTTCCACTTTTCTATGCGAGAGAGAGGAGAGAGAGGGGGGAGAGAGAGAGAGAGAGAGAGAGAGAGAGAGAGAGAGAGAGAGAGAGAGAGAGAGACCTAGTATTGGTAATAAAAGTACGTCTCAGAGCCCATAAAGATTTGAATATCAAACCCAAACCCAAACCGTATGTGTATTAGCGTAGAGATGAGGAAAGGGCGCGGAAGTGAGTGGCGAGTGTGCGGTGAAGGTAAGACTGGCGTATGAGTAGAGCCTGAGCCCAGAGCGCCAGATGGTCCTGGGCTGTTTGAAAAAAGCTAAAAGCAGTGTTGGCCAGGCACAAATAGCCCTTCCTTTCTGTCCAACTGACCACTACTGCCATTACATTGGAGTACAACTGCGTTACGCGTGCAGTACGTCTTGAGGAAACGGCACAACACTGGGCGCCAGAACACAAGGCTCGCAATTAAGCCCTGCCAGCGCTCGCCTGCTTAACAGTGAAAAATTGAACCTCCGGATCAAACGCCTGGCCCCTGTCTATTGTACGCCGAGTGAGAACTACCCCATTCATCAAACATATGCTTGGAATCGAAAATACATCTAAAATAATAACTTCGAAAAACTCTTGTTCTCCGGATTCGCAGAATTGATAACTCATTTGAAAAACTAATTATCGGTAATAGAAATGAAAATAATTTTAAGTTCGAAATACTTCTATGGATTTGAGTGTCGAAAGAGTCAATTGATTCGAAAATGATAAATGACTTTTAGCGACGATCTGTACATTCGGTGCTTTGTTTTGATATTTCAGTCAATACCGAGCGCACCGAACACATGCCCGTCCACTCAGGCGGCTATTTATAAGCTATTAGCGGTAATGACAATATTTGGGAATACAGTGTTCGGATAAAGTGTTCATTTAAGCCCAAAATCTCGGTCTTAATGTCCCACTCATTCAGCTCTAGGATTAGAAACGGTATAAATCTAAGCGGCGGAGAGCGAACACCGTTTACACATTACACTGCAGCAATGTAAAGGAATGTACCTAAAACGAGTTAAAGTGGTTAACCATAATTCGAATTAAGACTATTCCTTGGGGACAGACGATTGATCAAAATGGACAGACATTAGAGATGGCGAACAAACGACTCGATCTATTCGAAGTGAATATTCTCTTTATTCACTCCATTTCAAGCAATTGTTTCAATCAGTTGTTTCGCAGGTTTGCGTCGATACACTCCTAACTTATAAACTTCATTTGTAAATAGAAATCAAACATAACTATTGTTATTATCGTAATTATTATTTTTTAAATTTCTTGACAAATTATTTAATAAAACAACAAAATAAAAAATTAAATTGAATATTGAAATAAAGCTATGGTAGAATAAGAAATGTATAATTATGTAAAAGCAAAAAATGATATCAAAACTGAGCCAAAACTGGGTTATAATAGCAGCTGAACCCGTGATTGTTAACTGAGTTGAAAATATTTTCTGATAAGAGAATACATATCGGGAGAGCACTGGCTATCGGAATCTACAAATTTTCGGCTAATTCTCAGTCAGGGGTTTGCATCGGCACGAACTCGACTGTCACGACTGGAGAGCACTGAGTGAGTGCACAGTTGTGTTTCTGTATTAACTTCTTTTGGTACCGAATAATTATATATATAAATGTATTTTAAGACTAGTTAGTAGTCAGGAGTCGATAAGTTATGTAAAATTATACACAAAATAATAAAAAATTATTTCTAAGAAAAGGTCGAGAATTAAAATATGAATTCACGGGATTCGAGACGAAAAAAAAGTTTATCGATTCGAATATTCAATAAATTTTCGCAAAATTTATAACACAATTGAATGAATGAATATTTGGTTACTTGTGTTCGAGTTAACCGGAGAGAAGATTAGAATTAGCGCACCGGCAGAATGTGGTCAAATGTGTTGGACCAGCACTTCCTTGTTGCTTAAAACGTCTTGGTACAAGCAAAAAAGCAAAATCTTAATCCGAATGCCTCCCAAACCGCACGAAATTGTTCTAATATACCATTTCATGATCTTATATATCTGGGTATAAGTCATAAATATAAATATAGGACTTCCAGTCCTACAGTATTAGGAAATAAGGAGTAACTGATTGCCATTATCTCGAGACTGAGTTATGGCGACCACAACAGCAATAAAATTCAAATATTATTAATTGAAATGAGAAATATTTAACCGCTATTTAAAGAAATAATAATTAATTTTAAATGTGTTTATTGATTTCATTTTGCTAAGTTAAATTTAGCCACAGGTTTAATTATGCTATTTATGTTAGATTTAACAAACTTATTCTTATTAAGTACTAAGCACATTGAACAAATTTATCGCTATATAGACTTTTCATTGTTTTACCATTTCAATCGAAATACTGTTCGCATATCTTCGGGCATTAACTGACGGCAAGAGTGCAATGATATTAATAGTAATAAATCGAATGATAAATACAATCACTTAATACTCATCGAATTCTAAGTTTTCTTTCGACTCAATTCGCAAAAACAATATAATAAATACGTCTATAATATCGACATTAAGTTTTAGTCGCAATCTTTTATTTCTCATTCGCCAAAAGTAAGATTAATTGCATTAATTCTAATAAAACTATATATAATATAACCAAAGGCTCTGAATTATACGAATAAAATTTCTTTCTTTGAAAAAAAGATACATAAAATATATATAACTTATAAGATATAGCAATAAATTAGCGCAAAATATCTTCACTCGAGAGAGTTTGTGTGAGAAAATGTTTGGAAAATTCAATACAAAATAAAAATATAAATAAATCATTTGAGGATTATAAAATTATAATTTAATTTAATTTTTTAATAATTGCGTAAATTTGTTGCAAATAATTAGTTGAGGGTTTGGTATGATAAGACAGTAGCAATTATAACATACTGTGCAATATATTATACTAATTTCGTAATATAATAGTCGAAAAGAGATTCGAATTTACGTTTGCGACTACTCGTGCGGACGAAGCAAACACTCGCCGGCCCTCACATCCCATCTGTCCCTTAAATCTTAGAGCCGGAGAGCGACACAAAGAAGGAAAGTCGTATTGTTTGACAGACTGCTAACCTAATGATAGAGATCAGGCACAAGCACACGGCTACTGTGTTCTGTAAGATATGCGCTATTAATAGACAGTGCGCTCAAGCTATGGCCGAACATTATTAGCAGTTATTGTTATCTCATAATAAGTTATGTGCCGTTCCTTTACCACTCATTATATTTAGTTCGTTTAGTATAAAAATTAGCAGAACTTTAGGCAGATTTGAAGGAATAAGGTTTTGATGTAATTTTCGGCTTTATTTCGGGTTTGAATAGTTCGGCACAAAATTAAGTCCTATTTGTCTGTTAGGGAATGTAGTGCCATATATACAGTAAAGTAATTGTGCTCTTAATTAAAGCAGATTATAGTGAGGCCGAGCCACTGCTCAAAAGCGCAATCAGACGACTGTATTATGAGGGTCTGATCTGCATTATCAAGATCTAGGAATTGTGCAGTGTACAGTGCAGAGTGCACAGGCCAGGCATCGTGCAGGCAGGGCTACGGCTATGGCACAGGTATTGAATGACACACTCCCTGAGAAACTACGGTTCGTTAAGTGTTGGTTCGTTAGTTGGACGAGTGCAAGAGTCGGTATGGCTATTGGGCAATGGCTAGCAGTCAGGTAGCAGAGCAGAGGAGAGTACAGGTGCTGATGGGGGTTTGCAGGTATAGATGAGAATATCGAGAAGTTGTTGTTTGAGTTGTTTTATCGTTGCTGTGGATCGAGCCAAGAGTCGAGCGAGACTTTAGTGGCAGAGCAGCAGCACAAGACGTGAAGAGCTGAGAGCGCACACACGAAAAGAGCAACTGCACCCGAGGCCATGTTCCCACACTAACAACACTTTGCCAGAAGATATTTTACGCTCAACCGAACCGAACCATTGCTTCCATATTAATACCAGAAAACTATACTAAAGCGAAGACTTATAGACAAACACAACAACTACTGTATGCCAGAGAAGAACGTATACATAAACTGATAGTTAGGGACAAAAACCTTACTTTAGGTCTTATAATGCAATTATTGGTAAATAGTGGGCCAGTGGGCACCGAACGTCGAGCTGCACACACAGTGCCGGTGCCCGCCAGTGACCGTAATGACAACAATCCAGACAAACACAATGTCTTAATTGCTATTCATTCACATTTATAATTATTGGTTTGGAGCGCAGAAACTGCTGTTCCCTCTTCTCACCATTCGAATAGACATTCGATCGATTAGTGCACAGCTATTGACGACTGGGACTATTCCAGCGCCAGAACTAACACAATATGTTTATAAGATATACGTTCGCCGAACAGCTGGTGGCAGACATCGCAACCGAATAAGACAAACGTTTAGATAATAAGCGCATCTCTCAGTCATTCGAATATATCAACTGAGAGACTGAGCGAAAGCCTAAGTATATATCAATGCATTGAATATCTTATTAAGAGAATCGGAGTATCGAAACAGAATCGCAAACAGAGACGACAGACAACCGGAGAGATAGAGAATGAATGTGAGAATAAGTGAAGAGCAGAAAGTCGTTCTCACACTTGAAATCGAAAAGAAAAAATATATACTAAAAGTTTTGCTGAATTAACAAAAAGCAAATAAAAAATTGTGATAAAACTGAACTTTTACTCTTGCTTTCGGAAAACTCCGGTTAAGGACCCGCCTTCTCGATGCACATACATATAGTTTAGTTATGTACTGCTCGTCCGAAACCTGTACTCATGTCTATAGTAATAGTAATTTTCAATCGCCAACTGTGCGAATATGCACTGACGAGCGCAGGAAAACAAGTGCTGGTGCTCATGGACGCAGCAGCAACTGAAGCACAGATACTTCTTAAGTTTCTCATTCCCACATTCATAAGCCTTTCCTTTGATCGCATATCATATGAAACACTAAATACATTTATGAGATATAGTTATTAATTCGAGTAGAAGTTGAGAAGTTATAGCCATTTCTTATTCGCAATGCAAGCGATTCACGACTTGTTCCGTTCGCCCAAACACTTGTTCGTTCGGCAAAACTCGCTCTCTTTGCGCAACACTTGCTGTTCGGTTTGAGAGGCAGAGCTCTCACTCTCAGTAGACGTTAGACTACTTTTATAGTAAAGTGTAAGCAAAGACATAGCAGAGCACAGCAGCAAAAAAATTGCAAAAAAAAAACTTTGAATCGAATTAAGAAACCCTTAATTGAAAGAAAGGTTAAAACGAAAACTTTTCAGACATACCTCTAGACGATGTGGACATTGAAGAAGCAGATGCGTTATGCCAGGCCTCCACTATCAGTGAAAAGGTTCCCTAATTGACGGAGAGATAGCATTAGAATAAAACTAATTATACCTGTTTTAATTAATTAAATTAAAACAATTTTTTAATTAAAAAAGTAAATATTTTTTTTTAATGAAAAAAATAGTTTTAAAACAGAAGTTCTAGAGTTTTAGAGATTAGTTAATTCGAAGCAAAATGAGTATTAGAAGCGAATGAGTATTAGGGCTGACATACCGGCCACGAGAAGTTGAATGGAAAGCGAATGGTATGGTCTTTGCCATTGACTTTGTTATCCTTAATAATGACTGTACTGTCATTGAAGGCATTGGTAATCACTTCGCCGAAAGTGCAGGGAGGGCTGGGATCTATGTTGGTCTGGTAGTGTTTAAGGCAGACGCGAAAGAATGTTTGACATTTTTCGCTGCAGATCTCGTTGTTGCTGTCGGTCTTGTAAGCACTTCCACAGCAATTGCCGATTGCGTCGCGATTTAAGTCATTGATGAATGAAACCAATCGAAACTCGAATACACCCGAAGACGAGACCTAATTATCGCAATCGAGAGTAAAAGTGTAATTAATATATCCAAACAAATAATGTATTTAAAAAACTAATTAAAAATATGAAAACATAACCTAAAATATCAATACAAGGATTTATGGCTTTAGAAATGATAAAAGTAAAGCCAAAAATAGATTATAAAAACATATTGGCTTTCAATCAATGCATGTATGGGTTGGTTGAGTGTTATGTGTTATGTAGTGGAAGGTGTGTCCACTCGCAGACTTCAATACCGATCCTAGTATTGGGCAATTGGGGGCCGACTGTATAGCCGGGAGCGAGTCGTGCCGTAAACATCAGAAGAGAAACAGAAGAACATCTCAGATATGATGAGATGAGAGCATTAAAAGCATCAATTTCTGTTAGGATTAGGACCAGTAGGTGTATAACAGGGGTGAGGCATACGAGGCATAGCGTCGCATAATAGTACGGCTCTACCATCTCAAGTGCATTAAATCTAATCATTACTTCGAGAGAGAAGTGCATGACTTGAGATACAAAACTGTTTTTCTCCTAAAATGAATACTACAGTAGATATGATAGAGAGATGAGCTGTTCATGTCTTCCATGACTTACATGCTTTACATGCCTTCAAACGTTTTAATACACGGCTCGTGAACCAGCAATTGCCGAACAGTTAATACTGTCTAATACTACTGCTGCCAATCTACCTCATCTACCTGATCAAGTGCTGGCTACACCAGCTAGAAGCTACCGTACCTCAGTTCTAGTAAATATATACATGCATACAAATAATGACTACTGGTTCACATTTAAAGCCATATTGAGTGTTGAGTATTGAGTTCGCGATCGCAAAGAAATTTTGTTTTCCTCTCAAATCATAATCTGTTGGCGAGTGTCGGCAAAAGACGTACAGAAAAGCAAAAACTAATTCGTATTCTCTATGAGCGAACACTGTCTTAAAGAAAGTAAAAGAATTTGTAGACTAAATAAAAACTAAATATTAATATTGAAAGAAAGGCCCGATTTTGTTAAAATTTTTATGTATAAATAGAGAGAATATAGCGAAGAGTAAAACATATTCTTCTCACACTTGTGGCGCATAGAAAGAGATGAGAGGGACCGGTGTCTGAACAGAAGTGAAGACTATGGACCTAAACAAGTAGCGCAAGTCGGGACATACACACCTACTTCTTTGGTTCTGATAGAGCGCCCGCAGCCAACAAAACTATCGGAGCTAACGCGAAATTTTTGTTTGACTGACTTATAATAATATTATAGTTATATTTCGCTTTTGATGAGCAAAAAATCGACTTTTTATATTCAATTCACTATACATTGTTATAACGAGAGCACAGGTATGCGATGCAGGTATTGGAGCACAAGTAAGTAAGTGATGGCTGAAAATGAAAAGTTAATTCGCGTAAATTATCTAATGGTGCTCTCAATAATGGCTCACAACTTGACATCACTTTAGTATAACAATTGCTATTTCGAGCAAAAATTATTTTCTAGTTTTCAATGCCTTTCAATGATTTAAACAATTTATCCGTATATTCGAAAAGTGTATTAATACAGAAGCTCTGATTGAGAAGAATGAGAAACACTTAAGAAGTAGTGCTACCTGTGCTGCCTCAGCTACCTGTGCTACCTTTGAATTGAAGAAAAAGCATTCGTAATGCTTAACAACAGTGATTTGATGGGCTATTAAAGTGTGCCCTCAAAGTGCACCTCATAATAGATAATCACATCGACTATACTATACTTACAGTACTTACAGTTAAGACTATTCCGACTCAAATGCAAATCAAGTGACAGAGAAGTCATATAATCAGACATATCTCGAGTAGACATAAGACATAAAAACCAATTTATTTCTGACCGAAAGGACAGAGCTTTACGACAGTGTCTCAACTATCGATGAGATGTAAGAATAGCATTGCGTTTGAAAAAGAGGTCGGATTAGGAGTTGAGGTGTTTATGAAGACATTAAATGCA
Organism: Metabelba pulverosa; assembly: GCA_034697605.1. NCBI lineage: Eukaryota > Metazoa > Arthropoda > Arachnida > Sarcoptiformes > Damaeidae > Metabelba > Metabelba pulverosa. The sequence continues at coordinate 7,622 of JAQIXC010000290.1, read as the reverse complement.
AATCAATATTGAAAACAATCGAAGAGAAGGGAAGGTTGAGGTGCCAGTGCTCGAGTCAGTACACCGATCGCACTGTAAGGTGGCGTAAGCGCCGGCATAATTTCGCAGTCGAGGGCTTGGAGAGCGCACACAAGCTTGACTGAGACACACATTAAATGTTACGAATAGCGAGAATATATGGCCCAAAACCGAACGCTACGAGCGTATGGACAGTGAGTGTTGGAGTCGTTTTTGTCGACCTTTTCTTCTCTGCGACTCAACATTTTAGGTTGAGTTTTGAGTTTTATACCCAAACTATCCTTAAGCACGTCGTTCCGTTCCCACGCTTAGGGCCCATGTCTTGCAATGTCTTAAACTGACAAACGCTTCCAATGCCTCTCAGATGCCGTACAGTAGTAGAGAACACTGTATACACGACTCACTCCGCAACAACACTGCATACACTGCGAACACTGCCAATGCCATCAATGCTACCGAAAAACAACTTTTTCCACTAAACTTAGCTCTAATTTATCGAAATTTAAACCTTAAGTGAAATTAACAAAAAAGATGTTTTAAGAAACGATTGAAGTTATGGACAAAAAATATTTATAATTAATTAGTGAAGACTTGAGATAATCGGAAACTAGAAAACTAACTAAAACACTGTTTATCTCCAATTTAGGACTCATTAGTGAATAAAATGAGAAAACTTTTTAATTAATTTATTTATAAAAAGAGAGCAAAAAATCATAAATCGAAACAAAAATTCATTTAATTTATTTGAGAAAAAAGTTTTCTTAAATAAACCGAATTTTTCAAACACTAACTGTAAGACTAAGCAAAGACCCGGAAAACAGAGCATTCGATCTAATGGTCTGACAAATGGGTCTAAAATCTAAACACAAAATATTATTTGTTTATAAGAATTGCAAATTAAATAAATAAGAAAAAAGAGAAAAAGTTTTGGACAAAAAACTAAAATCTAAAGAAGCGCTCAATGATTGCCGGCATTGAGTGAGAAGTGACCGAATGAGTGGACAGACTGTACACCAATACTACGAACACTAGTAATGTGTGAATGAATTGATTGAAAGCATGGCTTCAGAATTGGCTCAAACTATCAAAAAGTTTGTTTGGCTTTTGAGAAAAAGTAGGGAAAGAGTCGAAAGTTGAGACTCACCTCTCGCTGACAACAAGTGATGATCAGAAAAGCGATGTATAGTTTGTAAATCAAACACATTATTAGATTCTCGGTTCCGATCGATGACTTTCGGGCCATTTCGGGGCCAATAAAGCGCTTTTCCATCCGATCCAAGACATACAACACAATTGTGGCGAAGATTGGAGCGAATAATCAGACGAATATGAGAGCAAACATCGCTCGAAGATATCACTTTCGGTTCAGTCGTTCGTAGCTTTCGATTCAATTCTAGTCAAACGAAAACTGTTTCGACGAGTAATTCGCTGATCAGTCGGTCGGCGAAAGTTGGCTTCGATTTTGATTTCAGAGTTAAGTCTTCTCTCACTCACTCTTCGCTGGTCTTTGCGTTTAATTGTGAGCTATAGAGGAGAGAATTGTGAGAAAAGATTATTAACTTCGAGCGTATGGTTAAGCCAAAGCACTACAGTTTGTACTCTCGTATTGGTTTGCATTGGTTTGGCGTTCACTTCACAACACATTCATTGAAAAGCAAATACCGAAACCAACGCTACGATACGAACACTGCATACACTCCAACACTCCAACACTCCAACACTCAAACTCTCGTACACTTGCATACAGTTTCGCACTTTAGTCGCTCGACAGCGACACTCAGCGCTCGTTTGCGGCACTACTCTCTGCTTTCGACAAACTTTTGGCTGAAAAAACTTTTTTCGCTTACTTTTGAATTTGAAATATCAAATCCGAATTAGAGTAAGATGAATGAATTTAAATCCAATTATTGCCTTGTTGCTTTTTTGCGACACGTTTCAAGAGATCAATGAGTGTTGAAAAGATTTTTTGAATTTTACTTTTTTGAGATCAAGACTAGGAATATATAACAGTATAAAAGTCGCAAAAAGTGTGGAAAACTTTTGTCGATACTTTGATATTAATATACTGTATAATTATTAATAGAATTATATTAGAATTAAATTATAATCCGAATGCAAGCGTCAGATCATTGGCAGCAATGATAAGAGCGGTGAGAATCGGCGATAAATGCAATCAAAACAAACTGATGGAACAAATTCATTGATAGCACATATCATTGAGAGAGCGAACAGTTAATCAAATTGTTTCGAAACGTCATTTCATTGCTAATCAATAAACTAATAAAATGAGTAAAACTAAAGAATATAATTATACGATTCGGTTGAGTGTGAGCTGAGTCTCAACACTAAGTCGAAAACTAACTATTCGTTAGGTTAGGCTCGCGTAGGGTGAGCGGCACAGGCAGCACAACTTGCAGTCTGACAGAGCTAAACCTTCTGCTATGAGGCACAGTCGATGACTAGTAGCACATTATCTACCCGTGCCTTAGCTCATACACGCTCTACTCTCCCGAATCTCGCTCTTTCTCGCTCCGGGCTCTGCCAGAGACCACCTTTTCAGCCAATGTGAGGCCTCCTCTCAGCGCATGCAATGCGAGGGAACATAACTACTGAAGACTACCACTCATTTAGTATAGCCACCAGTTTTCCTTCCCCTACCAACTCATGCCGTACTCTCCGCACTCTCCGCACTCTCCACGCTCTCCACACTCTCGTAGGCACAGGCAGCACAAGCACAGGCAGCGCAACCGACCGCCAGTTAAACGCGTGCGTAGACTCACTATTCGAAACCGAAAATTAAAGAAAAAACTTCTTTTCCTTCTCTTTCTCTACTCTTTTTGTAAATCGAATTTAAGAGCCGTAACGAATCGGCTATAACTTACACAACATATTCATCCCATTCTCGACTCACTCTCGCATTTGGTTCTTAACCGAAATATATTTTTAATGACAAATAATTCTAAATTTCATGATAAAATTTCGACATTGAGTTCGTACAAAGAATCGACAGCAAGTTAACAGTATTAAGTTGGAATAATTTATATTTTAGATTCTCGCATGTACAATCTGTTCATCTATTTGTCTATCAGTTATTATTTTTAAAAACTTATTTTTAAATTAATTGTTTGTTATTTAAAGTTTATACAAAATGTGTGCCAATTATTATCGGTAATCAATGAATGAATAAATAAATAAAACATATGTCCGGCGAAAGACTAATAGACTAATGCACTGCATTCGATGGCCATCTTTCCTGTCGACTCTGCTGTATATGTGCGCTCAAGTTGTGTGTGTGCTCGGCCTTTAAGACATAGAGAGCAGCTGTCACATCCACGAACCAGTGCACACCTGTCTTCGGGCTCTCTCTCTCTCTCTCTCTCTCTCTCTCTCTCTCTCTCTCTCTCTCTCTCTCTCTCTCTCTCCCGTCTCTCCGTGTCCGCTCACTTCTTCTCAACGCTTAGTGTTCTGTTGGGTTCTGTTCTCTGTTTCCTCTCAACTCTGTTCTCTATCTCTCGAGCAGTAGTAGAGCAGTAGTAGAGCAACAGTAGAGCAATATTGTGTAGTGTAGTGCAGATCCATCAACAGTAGAGACTGAGAGCCGAGAGCCGAGTCCTGAGTCACAACCCATTTCCCATTTCCTTTCTTTTATACGAATTCAAAGCAATAGTAAGGTTTTGGTCGACAATATCGGGAATAAGAGTTTACGCGAAACCCAAAACTTAAGTCTAGAATATTGTGTGTGAAGTGAAGAATAAATAGTTTCCAGTTTCCCGAACACTGACTCCAAGTCAATCAACTGAACAAAACCGGAGAAAAATTATATGAATTGTTTGATAACAAACATCCCATAAAATTTAATTTACTTTCTGCTCTCTATTTGCTATACTTTCAATATTTTTATTATAAATCACAGTTTACTTAATAAACAGCAAAAGATAAGGAAATTGAATTCAAAACATGTGTTGCGTTTCTCTGCTGATGACAAGCGCCTACTCATTGATTTCAAGTACATTCACTCATTAGTTTCATTAGAGGCTATGCCTGCGCTCGTCGAGCACCAGCTCTTGGAGTAGACATTTCTAATCATATTATCACAACTCGAGAGTCGTATTAAATTATAAAAAATACTTTCATTACTTCACAAACTCTGAGATCTGGCTCTAAGAGCAGCGACAGTCTGGGGGAGAGTCTTGAGCGAGAGATAGAGTGTCGGAATTTGTCGAACAGTATAAAAATGTATAGAAATACAGTTGACTGGAGTGGAGTCATAGCAGAATGGCAGAGCTCGCGCACGAGTACGCGATAGTCACACTGCCGGCACGTGCCGTCAGTTTTTACGCATTGAGCCCCTTATGCATTGGAAGTGTGGGGCCGAGGGCTGAGGGGATCTCCAATTTTCCGTAATCAGCAATATGTTAGAAGCGAGTAATAGCAGCTGTCTTTCTGCTCAGCACAAGAGCACAGGCATCATGAGCACCAACAGCACGCGTCTTGTGTCTTGACAACACGTTGCACGCGTCAACACCGGCTGCTCTTCTCCTGTAGAGAGAGAGCACCGGAACATAAGAGAGTCGAGTGAATAGAATAGAGAAAATAAAAGAAAGAGAACAAGAAAGAAGAGAGCGCAGGGAGAGGGCCGGGAGAGAGGAGAGGGCGCGGGGAGGGAGGGAGAGAGAGGGCGGGGAGAGAGAGAGAGAGGGAGAGAGAGAGAGAGAGAGAGATAGAGAGAGAGGAGAGGGCTTGGTAAAAGAAATAAGAACCAAATGGTGGTGTGGAGCTGGGGCTAGGTGCCGGTGCCTGTGCCGGTGCTGGTAGACCGGGCAACTTTTCCAAAACATTAAGTTTTTGTATACTCTCTTTCAGACCCCTTATGTGTTACTTTGCCAATGAGTTTGAGAAGTAGTGCAACAAAAACTGCAGATGCGCTGCCAATGCGCTGCCAATACACACCAGAGCTACCCGAGCCCTAAGAGAGCAGAAGCGAAGACTACTAGTGCTTGAATCGGATAAGCAATCTCTGGCGAAGAGAGCGAGTGCTAAGAGTGAGGATCTGTTAGTACTGACAATAAAAAGACATTTATATTGAAAAGATTTGCTCGGAGTTAGTGCCGCGTATACTGACAGACACTTTCCTCGGCCATACATCTGGATCCGAGGTAGAGGTGACTCGTATTCGGTTAGTCTCATGTTAGACGTCGGCCGCACACCCGGCCTGTCTGTGCCAATGAGCACTTGCGACACATCATTATAACAAGTGGTCCGTTGTGTCTCCTCAACACACAATACGTCACTTTTTATGCTATTATTTATACGAATAGTATTAACAAAAATCAAAATAATCGGGGCCAGGCATATCGGTAGGTGCTGGCGAGACCTCGAGTTCCGATACATCGCTCACTAAGATTTTAAACGGCTTCGACCATCTGTGCCACTGGCCTGGGCTATGGGCACCTACAGTATGCCTCTAATGTGTGTTTTGCGATTATGTCGCCGAAAGGAAACTCTATTACTTACTATTTCTTATTCAACTCTACAGCCAAACACTAAAATACAAGTGATTTGAAGCAATGATTTAAACGTTTCCTTAACTTATATCCAATGGTTTGTTGTCTAATATTAACAGATTTAGAGTAATAAAGGTTTCGAAAGAGAGGACTAAGCGATTGTGCAAACGTTGGTCACGAGTCGCGGAAACCAATATCGATAGACAAACAAATTTATTGCTATTATACATATTGTTGCCTATGTTTGGAATAGTTATATGAATATCAAATATGAATTGCTTTCAATCGATGTTTTCGGATGCAAATACATACAATCTGAAAACAGACTGTTTATTTTTGGTTTCTTATCGAAAACCACAGCTTCGGAAAGGCATTCATAAGTCGTATTAGTGAGCCATGACATCGATAATGACACAATTGATATGACACTTAGCAGTTGGCATACCATTTGAGTACAAGTCTTTGTTTCCGCACAGATATTAGATTATATTGAAAATGCAAATGAGATAAAGAATAGCATTGAGAACAACAAACTCGTAAAACACACTCAACGGAAATGCAAACGGCAATGATTGAAGACTTACTCCACGATTCGGATTATCAGATTTCTATTCCTAATTTTTGATAAGAAATTTCAAAAATATCAAGACGCTTTTGAAAAGACATGTTGCAGAATAATTGTGTAGAATGCCATTTCATTATCAATTGTTATCAATTTTGGCGTAAAATACATATTTGTAATAAAAATTTAAAAGTTTCATTCATAAAAAAAATTCATGTCATTGATGACATGACAGGAATACTGTGAAAATAATTTGCTAATTGACAAGAAAGTACAAATTGTCAAAACAAAAATATTGCATAAAATGTCTTTGCTAAATGATACAATGTCAATATTAGGTGAAAATAATTAAAAACAATTGAAAACTTTTCTTTTCTGATCTCTATTTTGATAAAATACTTTCTACAGCTCTGTTGGGAAGGACTCGCGAATGGAATAACAAAACAAATAATAATATCAATGAATAAAACATAAATATATCTCATTTTAATACTTAAAGGCAACTCCACCCAAAACTTTGTTCCTATAGGTCTTTATCAAAGAATAATTATTTTATTGAATCAAAAACAAAACAAAAAACTTTTTAAAAAGTCTTTGTAATTCATACGCAATTCAAACTCATTAAATTCTTTTGTAATTCAGCTAAAGTGAAAGCATAATTTGTGAAATAAAAAACAATCTGTTTGTTTGAGATATAGACTATCATTATTATAAAGCAGTAAATTATTTAAGCATTCAAAAGCTGAATGGGTCTAATTAATTAGACACTTAATATTCATTCATTTAAATGTGAAAATTATGTTCTCGTCTATGTATATGGGTTTTGATGTTTTAACGTGAAAATAGAGAATTTTATTTATTTGACTACACATTAAAAATGTATAATATCTGAAAACAGGAACCATAATAGTTGTAATGTCGTGGGAAATGGCAACTGTTTCCTCGGCGCTCGGCTATCACTTACTGCGAGTAAAACCAATTTCTATCCCATTTTCTACCAATTCTTCAACAGAATTGTGAACACAATTTTTGGCCAAATATTTCTATTTAATAGACTAACAGCGAGTAATCAAAGATTTCGGAGAGAAAAGTCAAAACACTTTTTAATATTACAATTCTCGAGTCGAGAAGAAATGATCAAAAAGCGGAATACATATATAAATCTTGGATTGTGTTCTCTCTGCCACTCATATGGCAGGACATCTGGACAGGAAACGTGAAGTCGTGCTAAAGAAGAGGAACGACATCGGGCTCGAGGAACGGAAAAGATCGAGACACACTCACACTCACACACACTCACACGCACTCACACATACGCACACACACATGCATACACATGCATACGCGCACATACACTCTCACACACCGTACTTCACAAGTTGGGGACAATTTCTTTCCGACGTTTTCAAAAAAGTTGACCAAAGATTGTGAGTTCGCCTCAAATCATAAACCCATCCGAGACTGAGAGCGAGAGAATGAGAGAGCGCGAGAGAGAGAGAGAGAGAGAGAGAGAGAGAGAGAGAGAGAGAGAGAGAGAG
>JAQIXC010000289.1:0-33542 GCA_034697605.1 Metabelba pulverosa | reverse complement strand
CTTGCCTTTTGTTTCAATAGAAAGCTTACTCTAATATTTGTAACATTATCTATGATATCAAAGATTAACTATATCTCTAGCTTATGCGTAGCGCTCTCTCCAGTCATCATAGCATACATAGGGGATTAGGCTTTTTTCCTGGCTTTTGTGCCGGCTTAGGGCTAGAATAATGATTTAACAATAAGCATTAATATTTTGAGTCATAGCACTAGCTTTCAATAATAAATTTTTAAATTGTTTAAAATTGTTTCTTGTTAAGATTTGCACATGCCTAAAACATTTAAACTGATATGAATGCTATCTCTGCGAACTGCGTGGGATCTACGGTTGGAAATGCCGTTTGAAATGATAGGAATCGGAGAAGAATTGCATTAACTCTTTGAAAACTTAGTAATTACTTAATTACTGTTTAGTGCAGAGAATTGCACCGTCAGGGCAGCCAAAGGCGATTATGGCAATCACAACAATCAAAACAACCATGGTAATTGCCGAAACATGGTGAAAGTCTAATCGAAGTTTGAAGGCATGTGCCGAAGAGGTGCTATAATATAATTGCAAATTCGTTTGCAAATCGCGTACTTAGAGTACAATCATTTCGCAATCGACTCGACGCTGGAGTGCATCTCAATTCGGCGCCAAATCTATGGTCTGTCAGAATCGCATCACAAATGTCGATATTATGCAATCGAAAGCAGTGTAGGGGTTAGGAAGGGTTGGCTGGGGTTGTCGTCTTCGTAGGTGTAGAGCCTGGCAGGGAATGCGCGGCACAGGTCTAGGAATAGTATGCTATACAGCTATACAGTGTGTAAAATGTGGAATAGAGTGTGGAATAGGAAAGTCGTGTTTAATCTTGGATTGCGTTTGCGGTGACAACGCATTACGTATATAGTATTCCCTTTCAATGAATATTCGCTTATAAAGTAAAGCCGAGAAGCAGTCGTCCCTCTCATATGACTCCCCTATGACATCATCCGAACGATACACACACTGACTGTCAGTCTGAGACTGAACTGAATGGAGAAAAACGTATTCCAGTCTCGCGTCGAGACATTCAATCGAATTAATGCGTATTTGCATTCAATTCGTATTAAAGCCATTAATTAGACAATTGTTTGGAGCGATGATTGAGTGGAGAACAGGAATGTACTCTCAGTTGACAGTGAAGTGAATGCAGTCGAGTGTCGAGCAGGTGCTCCCAATCGCCTTATCATTACTCAACCCAATTGTGTGTTTACTGTCACGACGTGAGTCGCGCTTTCGTATCACTCGTTCACTCCTTCAGAGCTATCGGCAGTCAGTTCTGCAGTACTTCTCGTATTACTCCAGTATTACTACACTCTTAAGCTGTGGTTGTCTCACATCTAGTCGTTCCAGTCATGTATTGCCAGTCGATTAGTCTATTCGACGCTATCGTATGGTTTCGATAGCAATCGCAAACACATCAACACATCTCTCATTTGAAATCCGAATTACCATTTGTTTACATCAATCCGATTGACACACAATTAGCCTTCAGTGCAGAACTGTTCACTCGTTTGACAACAATCGCGACAATCGCTGCAATGATTGCCAAAAAGCGATTGCAATAAACAATACCTGAACTGGAATTTCGATTACTTTTAAACCAGAAATTTCTTTCAAACGTTTGTTTAGTATTGTATAGTATTTTGCGTTCATTTCGACTTCAATTGTGTTCTAAAAGTTTTATTTCAATTCGAGTTATGTTTTGCGATAACAATGATATCTGAACTGAAATATGAAATAATGCGATAAAAGTGTCCAAAGATTTGTTGTATTATTATATTTATATACAAAAGCTGTGAATTGTTTGGCTCTTATTTGCAATATATCGTCGTTTCGCCACTTATTACCCAAACAGTCGACTCAATAGTATTTGCTTTACCTAACCATTGAACGCAAGGCCGTCATTGCCGCCGAACCACAATTATGTCATTCTCGCCCTCACTCTACGGCTCGCTGACGAGGTAGCTCTGGTGCAGACCTACCTGTGCTGCACACTCGCACTTACCGCTCCATTCACTCGATTGACGCTAACTATCGGTTTTTTTTTTGCTCCGAAATCAGGAAACTATTCCAGGTTTGGAACGAAAGGGCGGAACTGCCGAACAAGCAATTGGTGCGATCCCTGCCCTACGTCTTCCACGACATGGATGTCTATCCGTCCCGTTCGCAGATCCATGAGATGATCAACTGTGCGAACGACTGCTCCCGACGTAAAAACGGCGATTACTTGACTTTCGGCGAGTTCTGTGTCTACGCCTCTGAACTCAAGACTAGTTATGAGGAAAAGGTTTTGCATCCGAAGCCCCTCTCCTTATGTGATATCCCAGAGCACCGGAAGCTTACGCTTTACCAACAAAAAGATTCGTCCAAATGCTCGACCTCTAAGTTTGAAGGTAAGAGAGTTTGCCTGAAGTTATCCTCGAGTTGACTGACCTCTCTGTGTCTCGACTCTAGTATTTCTGGGCGGGTCCTGCAATCCGACCACTTGGAGGACAGACGTCGCGATTCCGATACTTAAGAACTTAGGCATAACTTATTACAATCCGGTATTTAAACGATCGAACTATTAGTCGAATATTTACTAATTTGCGCCAAACTGTTTGAACCGAAAGCAAGTCGCGCACTGGAGGCCCGAACTCATTGAGTTGGAGTGGAGCGCCAAACAGGTGAGTCGGCGCCGAATAAGCACTGATTTTCGCATTGTTTGCTTGCATTGAATGTCTGAAATAACGAATCAATTGCTCCCTAAGAGTGCGGACGTCTTGTTCTTCGTCATTGACAGCCAAACTCGAGCTATTGTAGCGCTCATTGAGTGCGCATTCATTGCTGGTTCCCAACGAAACCTTATTCTGGTCTTCAATGATAGTGCCGGCCCTGGACTGTCCATTCAGGGCGAGACCATAACCGACAAGTAGGCCATCAAATGACTTACGATCCGAGAGTTTAATACTAAACGAATGGTTTTGTGCAGAGAATACAAAGACCTGACGAGAGGCCACTCCTACCTCCAGGACATAGTGGAGCGCCAAGGCATTCCAATCTTCGACCAGGTGCCCGTCGCCTTGGCCTGTGTGTCGCGTATTCTGCGCGAAGGTATTACTCCACAAGAGCTGTCGCGCGAAGACAACGCAATGCCGGTGCGTATGGCACACATTCAATTGGGCGACAAATTGATTCGATTGCGAGAAGTGTTCGACTCTCTCGATGTCGGCAATACCGCAGAAATTACTTTAACTGATTTGAGACTCGCGTTTCGAATCCTGACGGGCCGGGAGCTGTCGAACAACAATTTGCGGCAAATAGCGATCGGACAGATCGGCGAACCCATGGAAAGTGATTCCGAGTTTCGAACTATAAATTTGGATGAAATCCGAATCACTTTCGACGAGTTCTGTTGTATTGTAACTGAATTTAAATCTCAAATCCGTACAAATGAAAAGTTCGGCGAAATGTTGGCCAAAAAAGTCGTTTTGATTGTTGAGCCGATTTCGCGACTTTTCGATTGGCTCTTCAAACCATTGAAAACTGCTATCAAGTCATCGAACGGCGCCCAACATATCCCATATGAAGCTCATTACCGCGATATCTACTTAGGAGGCACTTCCGACTCTTTCAACTGGAGGGAAGACATCGCCATTCCTTTACTTCGGTTAGAATTGCTTACATCCCTCCCAACCCATCCATTCATGTCTTGCTTAGAGCGGGAAATGATTGGACTTAACATAAATTGCTATTAAAATGTAAACTATTATTAAACTGTATATTACTTTGTGTTTAGAAAACACGGCTTAACTTATTACGCATCTCAAAGAGACTCCTGGAGTGAGGATCGGGTGATCCCAATAGAAGCGGCAGCTATTGAGAAGAGTCGGGTTCTTCTCTTTGCTATTACTAAAACCTCAAGAGCTCTGTCGGCAATGGTTTTGGTGAGTATTGACTCCAAATTGCAATTGCCGTACATTACAAGTGTTTGACATTTATTTCATATTAATTGGCTGTTAATCCATGTAAAGGCCGCGCATTACGTCGCACAGGGATGTAATGTTGTTCTGTGCATTCAATACTTAGAAGATGACTGTATTATTGACGACGAAAAAGTGAGTTAAACCAACAATTAGTTTAATGCTTTCAAAACTAATTTAATTGTATTTATGAATTATTTATACATTTTATGTGATTTGTGTCAACAGTTAACTCAAACCGCAATCAAAGACTATAACAGAGGTCGCGCTTACCTCTCAGACATGGCTTCGAGAGCCGGTTTACCGGTGTTTGAGGACATAGGCGAAGCAGTCATGAGTTGTGTCCGAAAATGTATTTATAATAATAATATTAATTTAAGTAAAAAATGCGGAGAATAGCTCTTAAACGCACAAAAATGCTAATTGTTAAAAATGGTATTATTTTTAATTTATGTAACATTTTATACCTTATATTATATAATAAAAACAAAAGTATTTTCCAAACTTAACGCTCTCTTCCTCTTAATTCTCTCATCTCTAAAGTCAATCACAAAGTGCTTTCAAATTTATAAATCGTGTTTAAATTGGTTTTATTGTTTGTTTATCTTTTTAAGCAAGTAATAATTTACTATTCTTTATTTATTTAGTTGATTAGAAAAAACGGAAATAATTTAAATTCGTTTCCTAACGATAATCGTCACGAATGTTGTTTAGGATTTCCGTCAAAACGTCTATTGAATGTCGAACTAAGAGTTTATATTTATTTGTGTTTTCAAATTATACTGATTACTCCTCGTTAAATAAGTTTAAACATCGTAAAATTTATTAAAGCATGAATTTCAACAAGAATAAAAGCCAATTATCGCTGACAAGTTTGGAATCGACAGAATTGGCAGAATATTCTACAAATATGAGTCGTGTGCCCGAAGACTGGGCTAATCGAGAATTTATTGAAGCGATTACTACAGGAATTCAACGAATTGTTGTTTTTCTCAACAGTTTTGGTTAGTATTTAAAGTTTCGCTCAATTTTGCGCTAATATTGTACAGAATATTTACAGTATCTTTAAAATCTTGTCTTTTCGCCAGTTTTAAGTGTTTAGAATATTGCAATAAATTCTATGCATATTAATTAAGAGAATAGTAACTGTGTAGGCAATAGTACAGGACATATGTCAAACATTCTCCAATTGGGCCTCATTTGAGATTTTAAGTGCAAAAGCCATACATTGGGCTAATCTTCGGTATGTCGTGTCGTACTCTCCGACATAGGGACGACAGCACAGCACTGATCCAGTATCACGTGCACATAATTTCCTAAATATGCATATTTAAATAAAATTATCAAGGTAACATTTATGTTAGAAATAAAACGCTTAACCAGTCATTTGATTGATTGCAGACAACTCATGTCGAGTCAAATTGGCGTCACTTCACCAGAAACTGACGAATTTAGAGAAGACTATCACTTACTTGGAGTCGAGTTTCGAAAACATTCCAAATCGAGAATGACTTTAAAATTTGTACATAAAATGCATTTTCATTATCAGATTTTATGTTTTATTTTATACTCTAATTATCAATAAAATTTTGAAACATTTTAAACGAAATAAACTAAACATTTTTCAAATAAATAATTACCGATATTATTGATAAACAAATTTGATTTTATTTTCCAATTTCTCTTCAATTAACTTATCTATAGTTCGGTTCTGTTCTGCACTCAAGTAGTACCTCCAGTCCCCTATCTGTCCCCTTCGCATGAATTCGGCTTCAGTTCGGTCTCTAAAGCCCAAGTCATCCCAATATTTGTAATTAACCGAAGGATTGCACTTCATTTGGTCGAAACTGGAGTGCAGTTCCAGTTCTTTCATCTCTTCTTCACTTAATTTAGGTTTTCCTATAAATTCGCAAATTCTGTTCATTTGATTCGCAAAATCTCTCTTTAAATCCTCGAAATGAATGATTAGAATCTGATTATTCGTATCTACGAGAGACTGGTTTTGATTCCAATTGAGAGCATCTAAATAGTGTTCCCAAATCGGGCCGTAAGGCACCGAACCTTTAATAAAACGCTCAAAAAAGTCGTCGAAATTGTCTTTATATCCAATCATTCGATTCATTCGCGAAAAGTGATAATAAGAAACGATTACGTCTTTCGGGTTTCTATTCAGTCAATGCATAACAAAATTAAGAACAAAAGTCCCGTTAATCCGAGTTAAGTCTAATCTAAAAATACCTGAAAATCGTAATAATTTTCGGCAAACTTTCAATTCGATTCGTGTCACTCGAATCGAGATATTTGTCTTTGAAGAGCAAAGTCGGCGTTAAATGAGTTTTGATAAAACGCGGACTCTTTCGGCCTTCGATTGACTTGAATCCAGGCGTCGGAAACTCAAAGTACGGAAACCTATCGCTAATTGATTTGGATTTGGCGGTCGAGAAGTCGAGATCATTAGCGATGAGCCAAACAATCTCCTGAAGCCATGTTATGCCGCACTTCGGGAACGCACTCAACACCACGTCTTCGGCGCGGAATTCGAACGATTCGATGCCCTTCCAGGCCTTGACCACCGGTTCGGCAATCACTGAATCGTTCATTTGGTATAACTCTAATTCACCGAATTTCTGGCCCTTTCGGCGGATGTGGTGTTCATGGGTTGACAAAAGAGTTTAAATTAATTAAAACTAAAACTCCAACCAATCGATTGATAGTTACAATACTTGCAATCGTTTTGTTTTCTCCAAAATCTCAAACCATTGTCTTCTCTTATACTTCTTCACCAATAGAGCGGTCGTTAGAGTAACGCCGAAAAGACTTAACGCGAAAAATCGTTTCCACTTTCGGAGTCGGCGGACATCGGAATCTATTTCCGACTTAAGGCCACTTAACGCACGAATCTGTTTCACTGCTAGCGATAGACTAGAGATTCTCAATCTATTCGATAATATGCTATACATTATCTGTAAATTGTGTCAAAATTAAAGATAAATTAATTGAAAGACTATTTTATTGCTAGAATATCATCTCTTTTGATGACATTTAAAAATTTAACCTTGTTTACTTTTTAAAAAGTTTTGTTTTGGTTTAAACATTCAATTCATAAACACTGTTATAAATATTTGGCAAATTTTAATTGAACTAAAAGTTAGCTTGATAATTATTTAAGTATTAATTTACAAATTAATTACAGGATAGTTGCGCAATAAAACTATCAAGCTAAATCTATAAAACTAATTAGAAAGAGAATTTGGAAAACGCGAAATACAAGCGAACGGCGAAAGAATGCATTACATGATATGCGGACGACTCGTCACACGTGAGAGACTGAGAGTGTGGTTGAGTGGCAGAGATCAGTGATTTGGCAGTCGTTGTCGTAATTCCGATCATAACTTAATTTAATTGCCATTAAATCGCGTCAATTGAGCGCCGAATTAGTGCCGAAATGACGTCGACTATGGAGTCGCTATACGGTGTGCCGTACAGTGTGTTGGAAGTGCCGAACCTGAAGCTGAAGCGGCCGTCTTGGCTGAAGCAGCCGTCGCCGATGGTTGTCTACTCCTTTGTTTTGGTCTCGTATTTCCTCGTCTGTGGCGGTATGTCTTCGTCGACACACTTCGCACTTTGTTTTGTCCGTTTTGTCCGCATTTAAGCCGAAACCACATCAATGGCTGAAGTGTTGACTCGAATGAGCTTTGAGTGAAAACTAACGCAAATATTGTCTAATTAAAGGTATAATATATGACGTGATAGTAGAGCCGCCGTCCATCGGCTCGACGGTCGACGAGTCCGGGCACTCACGACCAGTCGCTTTCATGCCATACCGAGTGAACGGACAGTACATTATGGAAGGCCTGGCCTCCAGTCTTCTGTTCACATTAGGCGGACTCGGGTTTGTCATACTTGACAACACACACAGTCCGGTCACACCTAAACTCAACCGAATACTACTGATTGCGATCGGATTTATACTAATTATCGTCTCATTCCTCACCACTTGGGTCTTCATGCGAATGAAATTGCCGTAAGTTTTCACCCAAACCATCCAAACCACTCAATCATTCCAATCGATTCGTTACTCATTTCTCATTTCCTCTCATTTAGGGGTTATTTGCTTTGAATCGAAATTTGGTTAAAATGTTTGAAACTTTTAAATTGCAATTAAATTAAATTAATTTAAATTTCAATAAACGTTTGCAATAAATATCACGACTTGTCCTCAAATTTACTCATTTAGTCATTCAATTGACTGAATCTATTGCCTAACGTCTGGTGAGTACTAAGTAATGCAAAGAGAGAATCGATAGTCGGGTTGTCTATCAGTTCCTTCAGAATCGGCTCAATTTCGGCATTCATTCAAATTTGGCCACAATTTCGACATTGAGTCGTACGGCGCAACCGGTGCCGACGATTGGGCGAAAGGCGAGCCAATGAGAGGCGCGTATCGATGGGCTGTTGAGCGACTCGAGGCGACGCCCCAACGGTTGTCGACAATCGTTTGGCTGAATCGAGTGCTAAGATTGCGCTCAACTCGCGGTCTATTCGGATGTCTAAAGCTTTCGGCAATACTTTAACCGAAATATTAGGAAAATGTAATCAATTTAGAGATAAAAATGTCTTCAAATCGGATCAAAACCAATGGTACGAATGGAAGCGAATGTAGAGAAGCGATGAAAGCGCGTCACGTGAGAGGCCGGGCAGCCAATGGGCGGCGGGAGAGGAGAGTCGCTGTTGTAGTGAGTGAGTGGTGCTGACAGTTGGGCCGCAGGAGTGGCGGTGCGAGCGCTGAGTGGAGTGAGAGCTCTGAGAGGTTGTGAGCGTCAGTGAGAGAGGGAGAGAGGGCTAGGAGTGTGAGTGAGTGACTCGAATCAACTCCATATTCGTTGCACAGCTCTGCCATAGCCTCTCCATAGCCTCTCCATAGCTGTATGTCTGCTCCGCTAGACTGCAAGCACTGGAGCACTGCTCGCACTCTCGCACTGCTCGCACACTAGCAGTGCTGAGCCAATAGGCCAGCAATAGAGGCAATACAGGCATACCGTAGAGCGACTGCTGAGCCCATACAGCCATAGCGTTAGACAGCAATAGCCTGTGCTCTGTAGGAGAGACCAGACATTGTTTGGCTGTGAATGCGATGCCATTAGTCGCTGCAAGTGATGACAATTTGCTGAATATAATGTGTTTTAGGTCCACATCCACTCATATTAGGCCTTATCAGCCGTTATTCGAGTCTAACCAACGGTTTGTGGAATAAATTGTTAGTAATTTAATTGAATTGATTGTCGTATATGTGACGAACACAAGTGCAGACAAGTGTGTTGTGTGACTCACTTCAAGGCCACCATTCGTTCGTTGAATATACCCAACCGTAGACCAGACCGCCGGACCACCACTGGCCGACGTCCACTCACTCCACTGTCCGCTCAATCCACTCAATCCACTCAATCGTATGACCGATCCGTACAATCATTTTGCGAATAATTGAGTCACGAGTAGTGGCACTCCTTGAGTGCACACCTGAGCGCCGCTCACACTCTGCCGACAGTTGGCCAGTAGTTAGCGATCACTCTCTCGAACCGTAGACTCACTCTAGACTCGAACCGACAGCTAAGCAATTGTGTAGTCATTATCTGTAATTAGGTTTGGATTCGCACCGAATGATGCGCTTTAGCTCTGATTGTTGGCTATGACTCGAATCAGATTAGCTGTGCATTCACTCGCACTCTATATGCAGTGAAGTCGAGACGGACTCTACCCTAACGTGCACTTTGTGTGGGAACCGCACCCAACCGGCAGACTAGTGGTCGGGTGCGGAAAGACGTGTATCGAGCGAATGGTCGCCGATATTGCGATTTTAGGCATTAATTCAATTGAATATAGGATTAGTAAGACATAGACCTCTGGCTGGGAAGTGGCGGTCAGTAGATGGCAGTCATGACGATAGGCGCCAACAGCGGTACGCGTTTGCACTCACATGTGGTCAAGAAATTGAGTGAAACTACAGTTTACCCGAAATTACACACAATTTACACGAATTAGTCGAACCGAGAGTTGTATCGATTGTAGGGTTTAGTGGAAACACCGAATATATGCGACAAACAGTGGTATACCGAGTGATGAGCTCTCGAGTCGATTGA
Organism: Metabelba pulverosa; assembly: GCA_034697605.1. Taxonomy (NCBI): domain Eukaryota; kingdom Metazoa; phylum Arthropoda; class Arachnida; order Sarcoptiformes; family Damaeidae; genus Metabelba; species Metabelba pulverosa. The sequence goes on along the minus strand of JAQIXC010000289.1, from coordinate 23,419 downwards.
ATGCAATCGTCGCCTCTTTTGTCGCTATTGCTAACAATAGTACCCAATGTCTGGCCTTTAAGTCAATCAATTCAATGAACAAATGTGTTATGATTTGCAAATTCACGAAATGCTAATCCAATGACTGATTGATTGCAGTATCTGTTGAGTCTGTGACACAATCGGCGGTTAATGTATGTCATCAGTGATTGTGTGCTTCGAGTAATAGAAACCCTTTTGGAGCCTTTAAATGGAGACCGGGTATGGCATCCCTCTGACCCCTGGCCACTCTACCACTCCACCACTTACCCCTCACTCACTGTTGACTAACGTAGCTCTTGTGCCACCGAAAGGATGGGCGGTTCTCAAGACACGACTGGCCAAAGCATAGTTCGGGGATTCGTATCTTCGCCTAACATTGCGGTCAACTCTTCGGTTCCGATGATTCCAACGCAACAGCAGAACAACAATTACAGCAATAGTTCGCAACAGAAAGACATGTCTCAGGCGTTGCAGTCGGAGAGCGAGAGTGAGCCGTCGCTCGAACCGGTCAACGGCGTAGTGCAGCCGCCGGTAGTGCCCGGGCCGGGCAAACAGCGCCGCAACACAAACCAACTGCGCTTTCTGCTGCAGGTCGTGATGAAGGCCGTGTGGAAACACAACTTCGCCTGGCCCTTCCAGGCACCGGTCGATTCCGTCAAACTCAAGCTCCCGGACTACCACAAGATCATCAAACAGGCGATGGATTTGGCGACCATTAAGAAGCGACTCGAGAACTGCTACTACAGCTCGGCCTCCGAGTGCATCCAAGACTTTAAGACTATGTTTACGAACTGTTATGTCTATAACAAACCCGGAGAGGATGTCGTCCTTATGGCGCAGACCCTCGAGAAGATGTTTCTGCTGAAGATCGCCGAAATGCCCAAAGAGGAGGTCGACCTTCCCTTACCCCCTCTCAAGGGCCCCAAAGGCAAGAAGGGGAAGGGCAAGGGCGCCCCCCGAGGCAGAGGTACGTCCGTCCTATCATACCCTCTCTTCTCTAATATATTCCCAGATATGACATGAGTTTGTAATTATCGAAAAGTATACCAAATATACCGCTTCGGGTCAGTACCGGTGCTTAGGTTTGCCGTAGACTTAGATTTGTAGGGATTCTATCAAAAGGCAAATTTCAGTTTAAACCACTACCACTACCACCACCAGTACCCCCACCACCACCTCCACCTCCACTACCATTTTGCGCCTTTTTGTATCTCTTTTAGAAATAGCGGTAAATATTTGCGATATTATATTACGTCTATTGTATAGCATTTGAGTGGAAGTGCGCTTCGAATCGATTGAATGGTTAGACGAACGGCTCTACCGGTTAGGCTGTAGTCAGTTGTCTGAGTCGTAGAAATAGCGTTAATTCGAACGCATATTCATTGCGTCGTTAGTATCGGTTAATAGCGGTTAGACTCGGCTTCGGATCAATTGACTCGAATTGTGTTCTCAATTGCAATCTCCTGTCCCTCTGAGTGAGCGAACCTAACCTCCCGTTCCGTCCGTCAGCCGCCGCCTCGTTTCAAGTGACGCGAAGCAACGCATTGGCAGCTCAGGCCGCGAGCGGGTCGTCTCAACTGACTTCCGGTGCGATTGCAAGCACTCCGGGAGTGCCGTCGGCCTCATCCGCAACCAGTGTTTCATCTGTTCTGCAGAACTCTTTAGGAACTCTAGCGATCAGTTCGCCGCCAATAGGTCTTCAGCCAAGTGTCACAAACTCAGGCCCACTGTCCGTCCCATTGCATACGAGTTCGCCCATCAGTTCGACGCCAATCAACAAACTGACGCCCATTTCGTTGATCTCCAACAAGACCTCATCGCCACTGACCGCCGGCGCCCAGACAGCGGTCTCCGCGCCATCACATCAAAGGGCATTCGCCGACGGCATGACCTCAATCCCGACGGCAACCGTTCCCCCAATCCCTCAAACCAGTGCACCGGCAGTGCAAAACACGCAGTTCCGGAACAGCGGGCCGTCGGTGATGCCGTCGATGCACTCGGGGCCGCCCAAGTCGAAGAAGGGCGTCAAACGAAAGGCCGACACAACCACTCTCTTGGACTCCGGTATCTCTGTCTACAGCCAACCATCGGAGTCGTCGAAGCCCTCGAAGATGTCGACGCGTCGGGAGAGCGGACGGCCCATCAAAAAGCCGTCGAAGGACTTGCCCGACACCGCACAACACGTCTCGAAGCCCAAGAAGGGGAAGATGTCGGAGCAGATGAAGTACTGCTCCCAAATCCTGAAGGAGCTCTTCGCCAAAAAGCACGCGGGCTATGCCTGGCCTTTCTATAAGCCCGTCGACGCCGATATGCTTCAGCTCCACGACTACCACGAGATCATCAAACATCCCATGGATTTGGGAACCGCTAAAGTAGACACGAATTGACTCTTTTCTCAATTATCTCTTATTAGTCTCTTATTGAATGCGCGCACCGGTACTAATGATAACTGCTTTGCACTGTTGCACGTATAGGTGAAAATGGAGAACAGAGAGTATCGCAAACCGGATGAGTTCGCCAACGATGTCCGCCTCATATTCACCAATTGCTACAAATACAACCCACCCGACCATGAGGTGGTCGCTATGGCCCGCAAACTCCAGGTTTGTCTCTTTCGATGATAGGGAGGGGTAGGGGTAGGGCAGGGATAGGGCCTCGACTGGGCAGGAAGGCATACCACGAGTGATGCTTTCCAATCATCAGCAGAGGCAGAGAAACGCTCTTTTTATCGCAGACTCGTCAGGGAATGGGAGCTCTGTTTCATGCATTAGCGACAACACTAATCCCTAACCACTAACCCCTTGTTGTGGTTGTTTAGGACGTGTTTGAGATGAGGTACGCGAAGATGCCGGACGAGCCGCCGCGGGGAGAGTCAGCGACGGGGAAGTCGGGCAGCAGTGACTCGAGTTCGAGCGGAAGCTCTACTCCGAGTTCGTCGAGCAGTGAGAGTGACAGTGAGGACGAGAGGGAGAAGAAGATTAAGTTATTGGAAGAGCAACTGAAGAAAGTGACGGAACAGATCAGTATACTGGCCCAGGAGAAGAAGGGCAAGAAGAAGAAGAAGCGCAAGACTAGGAGCAGTTCGAAGAAGGAGAAGGAGGAGACGAAACCTGACCTTAAAAAGGAAAAGGACTTAGACTTAGTTGACGGCTCACTGATGGCCGGAACCAATATATCAAATATCGGTAATTCGGGTCCAAACTCCGGCTCCGGTGTTAAAGTCGAGCCAAACAATGAAATTAACACAAGTATACCAACAGGTAAGCCATCAAAAAATAAAGTCACCGGCGCCGGACCCAAAGGCCCGAACTCGCAAAACAAGGCCAACGCCGCCAGTGCTCCCGGAAAGCGGCAAAGAACTAATAGTAAAGCCAATAAAAAAGGCACTAAACCTCTGCCAGCCTTCGACAGTGAAGACGAAGACAACGCCAAACCCATGTCATACGACGAGAAACGGCAGTTGAGTCTCGACATCAACAAATTGCCGGGTATTTCATGACAAGTGCTCTCCAGTGCCTCAATTGTTCTAATGCCATGTCTGTGCTTTGTTTTGCTTCAATCGATTCCGATTCGCACCAATAGGTGATAAGTTAGGAAAAGTGGTTCACATTATTCAGTCTCGAGAGCCGTCGCTCAGAGATTCAAATCCCGATGAAATAGAAATAGATTTCGAAACTTTGAAACCATCGACACTCCGGGAACTCGAGAGTTACGTCGCCACGTGTTTGCGGAAAAAGCCCCGAAAGCCTTACAGTGAGTGCCGCCACCGAAACTATGACTCCTGTGCGCACCTACAGTTGCCTAACGATTGGTTTGTTTTTGTCGAATTAGATACGAAGAACAAAGTGGCCGCTGCGGCCAAGTCTAAGGAGGAACAGGAGAAGAAGAAGCAGGAGTTGGAGAAGCGGTTGCAGGACGTGAGTGGCCAGTTGGGTGTTGCGGCGAAGAAGGCGCCGAAAAAAGGTTGGATTAGATGGGAATGTCCTTCAGTTTCGGAGATTTATTGAAATACAGATCCATATGCTTTCACAGATTCGGAGAACTCGCACGCAGACGTCGGCCCATCCGCCCGGTTGAGCGCTAGCAGTTCGAGCTCGAGTGACAGCGACAGTAGCAGTAGTTCGAGTTCCAGTAGCTCTTCTGATAGCAGCGATTCCGAATCAGGTTAGGAATGAACGCATCCCTTAGTCTCGTCACTCATTTCACAACATTTGAGACTTTATAACCAAAGCGTCACAACATTCAGACCATTAACTCAAACACAAATGCTTTGTAAGACTGGACCGACTGTCCGAAACACTACTACCGATACAACCTATACAACCCATACATGTCATTCGCAACACTCGACACTCGAGGCCATTAACTGACACTTTTGTTGTTACTTCGCATTAGTTCTCATAGTTTTGATTCATTTGTTTTCTACCTCACAATCCAAACAAAACAATACAAAAACATTTCAAAACAAGTAATTAATTATTTTCTCAAATATTTGAAAACAAAACTGAACTGAACTATCGATACGACTGTTAGACAGTCTGCAAAAGCATTTCTCAAACATAATCTCAAAGCCTTTCTCTGACACAAAATCCAATGTTAGGTCAAATGATTTGTTTCTTTTCTAATGTAAATATCAAATCCATTATTGCAGTCATTCATTGCAAACACAAAATCGCCTTTTTTTGTAAGCAGTGTCTGATTGAGACGCAAACCAATAACACAAACAAATATTTCTAAAATAAATGTTAATATAAAACAAATGTCTTGAGTTCCAGAGTGCAGTGTTCTGAGGGGTCGGTTAGTTCTAAGACTCATCCAAACAAATTGTCTTCATTTGTATATTAAGTCTTTGTTTTATTGAATTGTTGGCAAAAATGCAGAAAAGCTGTAAATATTTGAATCATTGATTGCATTACTGCCCGAACAACTCGAATCACTTTTGAAATCATGAATTAGTAGTCGACTTACGTCTCGCAAACCATTTCGTTTACCTTCACTTCCTTCAGTCGAGAATCATTCCAAACCTATCTCTCATTTGATTGTAATTCTCTATTTATTAAAACCGATAAACTGTATAAACTGTTGAAATATTCTTTGCATTACTTCTCATTCCTTGTGAGACCTGCGAGAGTGCATGCATTCAGAGGCAGAGGTGCGAACAGCGCGCGTCAAACGCAATACAATTTTCAAATCATTGTTTTCTAACAAATCGTCTTTTGATACGACATTTTCGACTTACATGATAATTATGATAGTTATGATAGTTTAGATGAATTAGATTGTCATAATTGCGATTCAAAAGTGTTGTTTTGTTAGTTAGTGGACGGCCTCTTAGGACATGAGCACTCTTGGGCTTAACTATAAAACTATTGACTTTTTCCTAATTTTAGTCAAGCCTTGTCTCCAATAGTTATAATTTTAAGATATTTTGCATAAATGGTAAGCTTTACGTTCTTATGTTCTTTTTATAATTTATATATTTATTTTATATGAATCTAAACAAAACAATGTAAAATTCAATTCATGCTAATTCGGGGGCAGTTATTGTGTGGCTCTGTATAGGGCGTCAATACACTGATTAATGTCATTATTTCTCATCACAATTGACTCATTTGTAAATATTAGTTCATTAAATGCAAATTTTCAAATATATAACAAATTTTATTCTAATTTATTATTTTTTGTGTGTAATGCAACAAAAAACAAAACTCAGCTCTCGAGCCGAGTTCTAAAGGAATCAATTTGTCATGATACAATTTTCTTGATTGTGTGCCCAAAAACTGTCTGTAATTAAAAACATAATCGCATTTTGAAACGAAACGAATACTTAATTTTGAATAAGCAATGAGTGTTTAAATCGGATTTTTCATAGAAATAAATTGAAGTTTTTTTGCGGAAATGCCGTTCCTTTTGTTGTCATTGTCTCAGAATCACTGCACTCTTTGGACATCAATTCAGAGGTTTATCTCTTGAGTTACGATTACTTTTCAATACGAAAATTGAATTTAATTCTCAAAACTCAGTCTTAGTTATCATCAAATAATTAGTAGAATTTGTTTCTATTCTCACAATAACTATACCGAACAGAGTCTCCGAACAAAAAGAAGGCAAACCTAAACAAATCGATGACTGCGTTCGCTGCTCCGCACTCTCAACACACGCCGACATTTCCGGGAACTTTGCCCATAACTCAATCCTATAATCAGCAATCAGTGACCGCTACCCTTGGACCACAAGTGCCACCCAATCAGATATTTTCGAACCAGTCTTTCAGTCAGCCGATGCCACTCTCGAGTGGTGCCATTAGCGGCGCTCCGACTATAGGTAATTGTGCAGTAGATGAGCGCCGAATCGGTGCAATCCTTACAGTGCCTTATAGTCCCAATCCATCTAATCGTCACTTTTGTGTAACAATATTATAGCTAAGCCTCCAGTTGTCGCCTCCCATACAAGCCTTCCTCAACAGCCACAACGTCCGACGGCAACGGCTACCGCAGCGCCCACTAGAAAAACTATACTCTCGGCTTCGGTTCCACCTACGACACCACCGGCGCCACCAACTATTAAAACTCGTGAGTTATGCGCACCGCGAGAGCCAACCGAATTGAAGTGATTTGTCAACTCTTTATTCGTATTATAGCTTCGCTGCCATTGAATTCAAATTTAGACAATCAGTCGTCTAATCCTAATCGAGATTCTCTGAAAGTCAATACCAATGCCTCCCACTTCACGCCTCCCCCTCCGACCGGTATTTACACCAAACCCTGCATTTACTCCAAACAAACTCTAATCGAATTTAATTGAACTTCAGTTCCGACACAATTGCAAACAAACCATAAGATCAAAGATGAGTCCAATTTCGGCACTAACTCGCACTCAAACTCCAGACCCGTTTCGGATTTCAATTCAGGTTCGGCTTCTGGTTTGGCGTTTAAGCGAACAATAGCTCTAAGTTTGTCTCATAAATAGGAAATTCTTCGCAATTCGATTCACTAAGCATTGGTTCGCCGACGAACGGCGAGAAAAAGGAGGCGCATAAGTCAATGCCCTCCTCTATGTCCTCCCAGTCTATGTCAAACACGTCTGTGATGTCGACCAACAAAAAGTCTAATGTAATGCCCGTTCACTCACTTCACTCATGTAGAGCCAACTCATGTTTAATGCTATTGTATTGGCATTTAGGCTCCGGAACCAAAAATGAAACACCTGGGCGGCTGGTCCAGTCTCGCCCAGTCGGCTTCGGGAAGCGGTGGCTCTCTTCTGAAGGCTTCGGCTGAAGACAGCTTCGAAGTGTTCAAAAAGCAGGCGAAGGAGAAGCTGGACCGACAGAAGCAGTTGAAGCACCAGCAGGAGTTCCGCAAACAACAGAAAGAACAGCAGGAGAGAGAACGACAGCGCCAAGAGAGGGAACGCCAGCGCGAGAAAGAGGAAGAAGAGGCTCTGGAGAGGGCGCGAAAGGCACAGCAGCACCAGCTCGAGAAGATCGATAGGCATAACCAGTCGTCCAACTCGTCGCCCGCCTCGGGATCGGGATCTCCGTCTCAGGCGTTGTCTCAATCCGAAAGAGAAAGGCTTCGACAGCGAGAGAAGGAAAGGCGTCTTCGAGAAGCGGTTAGTATTGGCCGGTTGGCTATGACTTGTTCTCTATATCCTATTTGAATGAATTGCTTATTCGTCTGCACAGAGAGCCGGACAGATAGACCTGAACCGACAGAGCGAAGTGATGGCCAACTTTGAAGAGATGTTGTGATTACTTGAGTTGTTTTTATAAATATATAAATAATCATTGGATCGGTAGCCGAACACCCGTTCCGTTACTTTCATTCGCCTTTCACTACAAATTCGATTCATTTGTATATTTCATTGGATTTATTGGAGAAACAAATTGAGACAAAAGTGTTATTATATTATAATAAACGATATCTTCAAAGGCTTCGATAACTTAGTTAATTGAAAATAATGTAAAAATTGATTATTTGTTCATTGAATCGAAAGATAAAAACTTCTTTTTTTTCGAATGTTTGCTCATTTTTATATCATTCCTCATATTATATAAGAAAAACCAAAACAAAAACAAATTGAAAACGAAATGCAAATCTATTTATGGCTACAATTTGACTAAACTTCGTCTCATTCGACGCTACACTGAATTAACATTTGTTTATATTTGAAAATAAATTAATAATAAATATTAATTATTATTATCATTATTACTATTAATTATTATTATTATTATTGCTGTCTATAGTTTGACATTTGAATTATTATATTTATTGTAAAACTTCATATTTACCAGAAAAACAACAAAATATTTCGATTATTTTCTAAGTTATTAATCTTAAAATAAATTTTAAACAAATTGATTGAATTGATTGGTATAATAGAAATAATGCAAATTAAATGATAATTTGATTTATAAATTCATATATTAACTAATACTTTGTAAATAATATTTTTACGTTTATTGTAATTATTTTATTCTAATTATTTTTCCAATCAATACTATTTTGTCTTTTTTGTTAACTTCAAAGTCAATGCAATTATTGCTTTTAATAACTTAATTGAAACGAAAAAGTCTTTATTTTTTTTTTGCTTTTAATTATTTGAATTCCAATAACCTTTTTGTTGATATGAATTGTATTTATTAATTCATCGATTCATATGTTAGCCCAAAGTTTATCAAATATACCGAAATCCGATTACATTTTTTAAAACTAAATAGTTACCATGCTCATTTTGAGTGCTCTTTAGGAAAAAAGTTTTAGATATTGTTTATATTTAGGTATAAATTAAATCGAGAAATATGCTGTAAACTTGAAACTTGGCAATCGAACAGTTTTAATGTCACACATAATCTCCAAATTGTATTGTATCTATATATCAATTATTATATCAATTATTTGACAAATTATTTGATTTCATTGTTTATGACATTATATTTTAAAATTTAATGAAAATAAAAAATTTAAAAATTATTTAAAAAAACATGTTATTATTAATTCTTATTTAATTTCCTGCTTGAGTTAGTTTTAAATATCTAGACAGGTAGAACATTGATCTATGCAAAAGTAAAGTTATATGAAAATTAATGACGAGTTAAATTTGGGCAATTTAGAATTTTAAAATCACATTTTGTGCGGTGTAGCTTTATCTGATATTTAGCTAGATAAATTGAAACAGTCTATAAAAACTATTCCAGAATAAATTATTTTGACTCATTTTTTGCTGAAATTTTAGTTTTAAATCAAATATAAGTTTTAAACAATATCTTACTTACGATTAATGCAAAACATTGTCGAAAATTTGTTTTAAAATAATTCGATTTACTATTAGTTTATATACATTATAAGTTTAAAATAATTTTCTTGTGTTTTTCAATAAATTTTTATAAATAAATGAATTAGGCTATTTGTGAAATTAAAAAAATATGAAGTACAATGTAGTAGGGTTTGTTTTAAATACTGTATTTGGTTAAAACTATTACTGTCTAAAATTTACAGTGATATTTGTAAATGATACTGATGGAAATGAGCTGATAAACGAGTAACTATACAGTTTGCTTATTTGAAATCCCATTTAAGAAGTTTGATAAAATGTGCAAACGCCAACACAAATTAAAGGATCATGCCAAATTGCAAACATTCAGATACTCAGATACTGTTTATGTGAAATAAAACATTCGGATTTGTAGATTTGTAATGCAAAAGCAATCTTTTTAAAACTTTCTTAATATTCTCAAAAAATATTAAATATTTTTTAAAATGATACATGTTCTTAGTAAAATTTTTAGTCTGTGTCGAATTATTTTTTAATAAAATATTACCAAAAGTGGTCATAAACCTAATCCAAACTTAAATTAACAGTGATATTTAAGTTATTCTATATATTAAAATAGATTTTAAACAACTTAAATATATTTATAGTATAAAAAACACCATCTAAAATTAAAATGTGCATGCTCATACTGTACTAATTAAAAAAAACAATATAATATTGATATCAAATGAGCTTAATTAAACTAAACAAATGTTAGCATGCTGATTCTTTTTCTGTTAAAAAACCTTGCTAATAAAAAGTAAATCCATATTTACAATAATAATTTCGTAGAAATTAAGGCTTTATTACAAAAAAAAATTAGAGTTAAGATAATACGATAACTTAATTCTAATCTCTTTTAACATTTTATTGTATTGTTCATTGAATTGAAAAAATATGATTTTATAAATATAACATAATAACTATTGTGTTGTAAATACAATAGAGTTTAGAAAATTTAAGCATATTTAAATTTATAATCAAGAATCTTTAAAATGGGAAAATCGTGTAAAAATGCGAATCAATCGTTTATTCGAGAAAAAAAAATTAATAAAAACAAAATTTAAAAAGAATAAAACATTATTTACTTTCATTTTAAAACAAAAGCTTTTATGCAAAACAAATTGCATATTAGTTTAAACAATTTGACTACCAAATTTTTACCTATATTAGTAATCGACAAGTTTGTATTGAAAATATATTCGGCATTACTTTAGAAAATCTGTTCTTTGTATTTTAATTTGAAATTGGTTTTATTAATAAATTTAGCATTATACTTTATACAGTACTTTATTATCATATCAATATAACCGGTATTTAAACAAAAAACTAATTCATATTCCGAGCAGTCGATCGAAATATGAAACCAAATTATAAGTATATAAAGAGTTTGAAAATAAGTTTAAGAATGATTTCATTGGTTTAGATATGTTATGTAATAATAAGAGCGCCGACAGAGTCGAGAGGAGAAAGTGATTTCGAGTTCCGCCCAAAACTGTTATCAACGCGAAGTGATCGGAAAGTAGCGCTACGTTAGCATAAGATGCTCTGTCGGACCCATACAGTCATTAATAAGAGGCAATCAGTACTACTCTGAGTCGAGTCTCAAGGATCGCATACTTCAAGGATAGGATCACAAGAATTAATAAAAGATAACTTAATATCTCATAACTATTAGCGCTCTTCTCAGGTGTGATCTTCTTCTACAGTATATCGAAGTTTTTAAGTGAAACTTATTTTTCTCCTCAACTGTTATTAAGCGATAATTTGAATACAAAATCAAAATAAAAACTCAATCGAATGGCATTGAGAGAAAGTTTTAGCATTTTAGCATGCAACTGTTTGAGCAGTGGTTGTGCCGGCCGTCTGCTTCCCTGCCAGCGCCCGCCTCTGGTCGGAGAAGAGCTGAGAAATTATAGTCTATGAAAGTGAATGCAATTGTAATACTTGTCAATTAGGACTAGTTTTGCATTCGCTCTCCAAAAGAGGACGGACTCTAACCACTGCTCTTCACTGCTCTTCACTGCTCTAACACTGCTTTCGGGATAGCATACCATTGCCTCACTTTCGGTGCACTCGAGTCTAACAGTCATGAGAACTGTACGTATTGTCTCGATATATGTTTCTTTATATCAAATTGTGTCATGCTAAAATCTTTTCTAATATATTTTGTCTTCACTTCAGATAATACTCCTATCGCTGATATCATTGTCATTATGCGCCGAAACTCGGGTTAAAGTCGGCTCAAAGAGATGGGCCTTTCATATAGAGATCAATGAGGGCCGGAATGTCCGCAAAGAGTATACCGATGAAAATGGTGTCGCTTTCGGCACATTTTCGTTCGTTGGAAGCGATGACACACCGCGACAAGTATTGAAATGATTCGAAAATAAAATAAACGATTACTAAACTAGAAGTTTAACCATGTTGTATTCTTGTGCCCTTGTGCCTTGTGCCTAGCTGCAATACAAGTTTGACCTAAGCGGAGAGGAACCGGACATCTCATTCGGTGTCGTCAGTGTTGGGAATCGAGAAAATGCATCGAATGCTGAGACCGAAGAGACGACTGAGAAAAGTGTTGAAAAAACAGCCGACAATAGCAACGCTACCGTTCCCTTGGCTGGGGCTGAGGTGAGCGTCGATTAGATTTCGTTTCGATTTATTCATAACTCATTGAAACTAAACCTAAACTTAAGCCGAACTACGAGTCCATCGATGGCGGCGAAGACTTCTCGGGACACGTGTCGCTTAAAGTCGGAAAATCTATTTATTTTATCAACTTTTTAAGCGGCGATAAGACCGCCGCCCGAGAGGAGGCGTTTGACGAAAACGGTCTGATTTACGGCAAATATACTTATTTTAGTGAACACAAGCAATCGAAAGTTGTTGTAAGTCTACCATGCTATTTCTATTCAATTCTATTCATACCGGTATATACTCTACTATATTGAAGTGAACTAGTTTTAAAATTTATTCCAAAACTTTTTATTATACCATTTTTTCTCGAAAAGTTGCTAAAAAAAGTTGCTTTGTATACAGTATCTTGTATACAGTAAAAAAGTAGGTGCTTTGCGTACAGTGCTGTTACAGTAGTGCAGTATTAATATAACAGTATAGAATAAACAGTTTAAATTTTAAAACAATAGTTGAGTCACACTTGGCTACTGTCTGTGTGCATAGAAAAGTAAACTGTATTATCGAAATATTCCACTACTGATACTGTCATTGCATTTCCTTTTCTCACAGTATTGTAGACTCGGTTCGAATCTGCAAACTATTGACACATTTATACATCTATTGACAGAATGTGTTCAAAATTTTAGAACTCTTTCCAAATTAATCGCTCACTTGAGAGCGGAATTAAATTGCTTTTAAAAACAATATGGAAATGATTTTTGAGCACTGATTAGATTAATTGATATTAAAATTTAAAGTTCAAAACTTTAATTACTAACTCATTGAGAGAACTCGAGTAAAGATTTCGATAACTTTTCTGCTCTTGAAGTTACTTGACATACAAACATCACAATTAAATTTAACGAAATTTTATTCATTATAATCATTACTGATTTACTTCATCTTCAATGAGCTTTAATTTTAATTTATTTAGAAAAAAATACTTTTAATAAAATAAATTTTGACATGACAAAAATGATTATCATTCGACCATCTTAGTATATATATGGTATCTTCAATTCAATTAAATCGAATGAATAATTCAAATAACATACTATTTGTTATTATTTCTGAATTGAAGGTTAATTACAAATTCAACTCCACTGGTAATGATCCGACGTTTGAGGTCTCGATGTATAGGAAGAGTGAACCGAATCGCGCGAATCCGCTCGAAAACGAGTCCAACGTAAGTGTATTGGATATTAATACAACTTTACTGTGAATTCAAGTTAAATGTTTAGTCTTATCTCGATTTAAATACTCTGTAATTAAGAATTTATTTAGTCATCAATTTTCGCGTTTCTAAGAATGTGCTTTAATCGCTGAATTTAAAAAGTACATTGATTGACGCATGTAATATTTATTTTTGAAACCTAACACTATTGGAAAAATAAAATTTGCCTAATTATAATTTATTTAGAAATGAAATAATTTTCACTTAGATAATGATGTATAAAATGTTAGCCTCGAGTGGCAAACATTTTCGAAGTGAAGGTTAAAAACGCATTCTTTGATAAACAGATGTTTTTTAGTGATGAGAATAAGCGAAACTCGCATTTAATGGCTGTTTAAGTGTAGAACTGAATTGATGTCTTCGCACCGAATGACAGGTAAACACAGCCTATGCGCCGAACCGAGTGAACCGACGCATTCTGGTGCCGAGCAGTCAGCCCTACAATCGCGCCAACCGTCAGATGCCTTCAGTGACACTACAGAACACGAATCCCCCGCACAATATCATTACCCCTATGAACGGCAATTGGTATTATCGCCTCCAGTGACCGAAATATGATTTACAAATTTAAACAATACATTGCATTGAATTTAGAGGTAGTTTTTCATTCGTCCTTTTCTTTCCTTTTATTCACTTTTTATTATTATATTTTTATCCAACTTTTCATGACTTTTCAAATAAAATCTATAGATAACCGAATAATTAATTGCTTTTATTTTTACTCAACTTTTACTTTCACTAAAAACCTGTTAAGCGTCACAAGAATTCACTTTTCATACTAAACATGTTGATTTAAAATCTATTTTTCATTTATATGTTTTGCTATTGATTTGTATAACAAATAATCGTTTTTAACATCAATAAAGATTACTTGATTAATCATTATAACCCTACATTTAATACAAATAATATATTGACAATTTAAGTCTTAAATAACAATCAAACTATTTTAGTATTATTATTACTTTGCCGATTTTATAATATTTAAGCATAAAACTATTAATCAAAATTTAAAATATCTTTAATGCTAAGTTATACAGTAAGATATAAAGCGTTTTTGGTAAACGGAAAATTAAAAATTATAACATCATTAAAACAAAATAATCTTAATGAATATCTCGTTCTTTAAGAATAAATTTTTCAAATCTATAACTACGAGTATTATAAGCATAATACAAAAGTAATACATAACAGAATTAAATATTTAAATATACAATGCAAATAAAATGAACAAATTTCAACCAGTTATCGCATTTCTAAAATCTATATCAATTGATCCAAACGTTAAACAAATTTCAAAGAATTTAATAATTAGTAAAAACGATGAAAAGAATTTAAAGTTAATCGAAAAGACGAAACGAAATGCGTTTTTGCGAATCAGATCGGCTGTCAATATACTGGCGATTGCCGTCATTTCAATCTCTCTTCTCATTGTCTCCTATTCTCTCATCAATTTGTTCGTCGACTGGATTTGGAGCGGAAACGACTACTTGACTCGAGTCGACAATTGCTTGCTATTCGTTCACTCAATTGTCGCGATTACGGCTCTCATTAGGATTTGCTTTGATGTCCACTATTGCTCTATCGGTCGCCAAACAGTCAGTGGTTTTAGTTTTAATTTATCCGTTTATTTCGTAGCCCTTCTACTCGAGGCTCTCCTGATATTAAAATTATTCTTTGTTTCGCTTCCATATACTGGTTTGTATTGTTACAAAAAACTAATTTTATTGAAAATTAATTATTATTTTAATTTACACAGGCTTATTGTTTCAGTGCTTTGTATTTGCGATATTATGTTTGGTTAGATTTTCAGTTAATTTAATAATTTTTATTGCTATTAAAAATGCAATTAATGATTCAATATTTTAAAACATAAAAAAATTACGCATTACTGTAAAAATGAATTGAAATAAAAATAGCATGAAGCAAAGTCTAAACTTACCAAAAGTGATTTTGAAATTAGCGCAAAATCTGATTTTATTATACGATTTGTTTTGATGTGATATCTGAGTTGACAAACATTGCAGTGATTTGTGCGAAACGTGTGTTTAGGAAAACATTTGTATTTTGATTTCGAAATCGATTTAAATTGAAATTAATTCGAAAAAAGTTTTGAAAAGTTTGTTGAAAATGAGTGGAAATGAGTTGCGAAGAAGTGAACGAATTATAAATACAATTAAAATTAAGAAACAAATCGTGAAAACTGAGAGCAAATGTGAAACGAATGAGAAATCGACGCAAAAGTCGAGAGAAAGTCGATCCGAGGCTAAGAAAAGCGAGAAATTTATTTGTGATAAGTGTTGGTCGACTCGAGTGAGGGATCCGTTGAGAAAACGGCACAAAAGCGCCGGTAATTCAAAACCAAAGCTATGTTTCGATTCAGTTCTGCAGAAGTGGTTCAAAGTCTGCAATAGTTGTGCGAAACTAATGACTCGTTTGGAGAAAACAAATGAAAAGACAAATAAAGTTTCGATTGAAGAGCAGAAACGAAAATATCTAATCAATTGCCACTCATTTGGAGTGTCTTTAGTCCAGTTGTTGAACGACTCTTCGGCCGAACGTTTGTATTGTCCAAACCTGAAGAGTTCGGGCAATGCTTGCGCTTGTCTTCAGAGGTATGTCATCGGAGTAGACGATAATTTGGAAGACAAACAACGAAGAGCTCGACAATTGCTGGACCTGTTGTCGGAAGCGAAGCGCTTGAGTCAACTCAAGTGCTATTCGATCGGAAACCCGAAATCGGGACTAAAGATCGGTTTAGGAAATGGACACAAAAAGAGCGAAGAATTCGAAAGTTTTGTTAATAATCGACGAAATTATTTGCGAAATGAACTGAATTTTTGCGAAAAAGCCGTTCAAAGAGTTCTCTTTTATTCGAATAATTTTTTGCACAAAAAACTCAAAACCGAAACGAATGGCCGAAAGAGAGCCGAAAGACTGAAAGCAAATGCAGTGAAAGACAGACTAATTGACATAAAACTGGTGCCGAAAGAGGTCTGTTGTGGCCACGAGTGCACCAAATTGGCGGAAACGCATCCAAACCTATTGGACAACTGGAGGCAAAGGGCAGCCGTTGGCCAACTCGAGGCCCGCCGAGTGTTGGCCGAAATGCTTACACCGACTCAAGCCTTTCGAACAAATTGTTTTAAATTTATATCTTTGATCACCGGAACCAGTGTTCGGACCATTCATTCGGTCGACCAGTATCTGAGATCTAATGGCGGAAACCGAGAGCCGATTGAACACCACTTGAAAAAGCCGTCGAACAGACAAACGAATGCTTCGAATCGAAATCAATTGACTCGTTTGCCACAAGAAGTGGTGATAACTTCGACGAATAACGAGTCTTTGCCGACCATTTGTTTGGCCAATAGTTCGGATCAAAACTATAATAGAATTCATTTAATAATAAATACAAATAAAGACATTTCAGTGATTAGTGGCGCGAAAGAGCCGACGATTGCGATATCGGTTCCGCAAATCAGTTTCGTTAACCACTCCTCGAACGCCACTTCCGATCAGTTCTCTACTAATCGCTTCAATTTATCGCTTTAATACACAAAACTTGTATACAGTATAAAATAGAGAATAAAATGATACATTTAATTTAGTTGTCTGATTAAGTTAGAAAAAACTGCATGCTACTAAGAAGTAAATCCAACGCAAAACTAAAGTGTTTAAAGTTTAGGACGGGTTTGGAATAGCGATTATTTGTGGAATAATTTGTAGGCATTGTATACATAAAGCTCGTGAACCACACGAATGCCAGTCTCTGTGTTAGTAAACAAATGATTGCATGAATTGCATTGCATTCGAACAATGTGTTCGACACATGTCTGCTATTGAGTGACGACTCGGCGATTGCGGCCAAAATGTCGAATCGAAAGCCTTCGAAGGCATTGCTTCCGAAATCGAGCCGTCATTTCGCGCGAAAGGATTATTGGAATCAGTTCTTTAAGACTCGGAAAGATTCGTTTGAATGGTATGCAGAGTACCATCACTTGAATGGTTTGATTAAGCGGTATATCAAAGCAAACGACTCACTACTGGTGATCGGTTGCGGAAACTCGAGTCTTAGCGCCGACTTATACGACATGGGCTTTGAGAACAACATTAGTGTCGATATAAGTGAAGTAGTGATCCAACAGATGCGCCAGAAGTACAACTCGAAGGGAGAGAGGAATGGATTGCAGTTCAAGTGTATGGATGTGTTTGACCTGAAGTTTGAGCCCAACTCCATGTCCGTAGTGATAGATAAGGGAACTCTCGATGCGATCGCTTCCGACAATAAGTCGATTGATATAAACAAAATGTTTGAACAAATCGATTCCGTTCTCAAGACGTTCGGCCGATATATCTGCGTTAGTCTTCTCGAACCACATATTCTTAAACAACTGATCGATTGGTTCTCCAGAAACGGCAATTGGTTTATCAGAATCGAGAGAATCGAAAGCGCGGAAGACCTGACTCGACAGCAATCCGAAGACGAATCACTTGTTTTGCCCGTATTTGCGGTGATTTGTACTAAACTTTTGGCACAAAATGCAAAACAGAATACATTAATCGAAATATCTTTGAATGCAATCAACGATAAGCCGAAGCGTTTGAATGACGCAAACGAAGTGTTGGAACAAATAGAGTCTTTACAAGAGTTTGCGTTCATTCAGCAGTACATCAAAAATATTAGTATTTCTAAAGAAGAAGACATTCATTTGGATCTATTCAATGAAGAAGATTCAGTCAATCCTCGATATACTCTCTATTTTTCCAATTATATCAATAAAAGATCGAAATCGATGTCCAGTTGTGGGGTATTTATAGTACCCGAAGGCCGAGAAGTCGAATGGCTTTTCGCGACAGCGAAGGGAAGGATAGAACTGACGAAACAAACGGCTTTCGAGCGCCTGATTGTCGTCCACTTGAGTCGAAATCATGTCTTTTCTAATATCGAACAAATCAAAAGGGAATTATCGCCGAAGATATTAGAATTGGTTCCGAAAAGTGTTGTTAACTCTGATTCGCAAATTCCTTACCTCACAGTCGGCGAAGACGTCGGCAATAGAACTGTTGTCTTCGAAGGCAAAAGTGAATTGAGTGGCGATTATGTTGTCGAACAGATGCTCATCGATGGCCACACTTACCGAAGACTTATATTTCTGAAAAATAAAAATGTCATTCAATCCGAGTGTAGACTCAAGACTATAAAACGAAGAAAAGGAAAGGCTTTGGTTGTCGACCCGTCATACCTGTCCTGTAGTCATCACGAGATCATTATCTCTGGCCTTACTTTTCTGCCCAACGATGTCTCCAAACAGTTCAACGTTTTATTAATTGGTTTATAGTTTTCCTATTATTCTATAGACTTTTGTTTTAAACTTTTATGTCTTATTCGAGAAATTGTTTGTCTGTTCCGTAGGTCTGGGCGGCGGATGTCTAACCACTTATATGAGTGACAACATTGAAAGTGACGTCAATCTGAACATTAAAGTCATTGAAATTGATTCGTCAATGAAAGACATTGCCGTCAAATGGTTTGATCTGAAGACTAGCAATGCGTCGAACAATGTTAGGGTTGATATCGAAGTAGAAGACGGACTCAAATACATCCGACTATTGGACCCTCAGGTCCAGACATACGATGCGATTATTTTCGACGTCGACAGCAAAGAACTGAATGCAGGCCTCAGTTGTCCGCCAATGCCTTTCGTCGAAACGGAATTTCTCGATAAAGTCAAACAACTCTTGAGTCCAAACAATGGAATCTTTGTCTTGAATTTGGTTTCGCGAAACGAAGACATCAAACACGAGATCTACGATCGGCTCAAAAGTGTCTTCGAGTCGACGCTTGTGTTCGCCATAAAACAGGAATTAAACGAAATATTGTTTTCGTTTTCAACCAAATCAACGCCCGATTGGGTTGACCGCAAAGGCTTGGCCAACAAAATGCATAACTTCGCCGAACATTGCTTTTATATCCCGTTTCTTAAGGAATCTTATATTGATTTTTGTGGCAATCGTTTGAGAAAACTATCGTAACATAAGTGCAAATCTGGAACCGATTGGTTCGGAAGTCTTCGCGGGTTAGAGGACTTAAGTGCCGCTCGAATTGAGTTTTATTGCAATTTTGGGTTAATTTCAATAAAAATATATTTTACTTAAAGTTATTGTAAAATAAGGAGTTTTTGAAGCAAATGATGGTTTGACTCAATTTATATTCTTATATCGAAACTATTTCTAAGCATAAACTGTAGAAACTATTAAATAGTATTGAGTTTGCAATGCATTAACCGATTTATTGTCGAATAATAGGATATTATCTGCGATTTGAATGAATGAGAAGTGCATTGATTGAGAAGTGAAGCGATGACTCAATCGGTGATCACTATTGCGATATTGAATCGACTTTTAGTGGAAAACACTGTTCGAGAGTCGAGTGCATCGAATGACGTAATGAGACGTAGTTTTTGAGGAAAACATTGCAAAACAAACGGTTTGTTTGCATTGGAAGACACGTCACATACGTTGCGATTAAATCCGAACCGAAATTGAGTGCAAATCGCGAACCGAACGACCGAATCGGCGAACAATGGTTTTGATGACAATGATTGCTCGCGTGTCCGACGGCCTCCCGTTGGCCGCGTCCGTGCAGGACGACCAGCAGGTGAGCCCTTGACCGCCACTGCCGGCTCTCCTCTAATCGCTTTGACATTCGATTCGGTGGTCGGAACAGATGGGCCGAAGTGTCCTCGAGTACCAAAATCAGGCGAAGATGTTGTTCCGGAAACTGAACGCACAGTCGCCGCCGCAGATGACGATAGAAAGCGGACAATACCTGTTCCAGTGAGTGGTCGTGAGTCGTCGTTGGGTCCGAACCCGAGTCTAACCGAAAGCTCTATTGTTCCGACAGTTACCTCATTGAGAGTCAGGTCTGTTATCTCATTCTCTGCGAGAAGTCGTTTTCGAAACGCCTGGCCTTTAGTTTCCTCGAAGACCTGCAAAACGAGTTTAAGAACCAATTCGGGTCTCGCGTCCACACCGTTTCGAGACCCTATAGTTTCATCGAATTCGGTACCGATTTTGCGGCCATTTGTTGCGATTTATGTTTGTTTTAAACGAATACTCGTTTCGACTGAACAGACAATTACATCCAAAAGGCGAAGAAGTCGATAATGGATGCCCGGGCGCGGCGTAACCTCAACCAACTCAACACCGAATTACAAGACGTTCAGAAGATTATGGTTCAGAACATCGACGACGTCTTGCAGAGGGGTTTAGCCATTTCGGGTACGGCTTCACCGCTTCGGCTATTGATTGACTGCTTTTCGATAATTGCAATGATTTCCGCATTTCTTAGAATTGGATAACAAAGCGTCGAATCTGTCACTACTGTCGCAGAAGTACAAAAAGGACGCGCGTTATCTCAACATTCGGGCCACGTATGCGAAGGCCACCGCCGCCGCAGTCATTGTTTTTGTATTTATTCTCTACTTTTGGGTTCTTTAGATCATTTTATACATAAATTTATGTTTAGTTTTCCAAAAATCTAATTACATTTCAATTTTTATTTTTTATTAATAATTACTTTTTAATGTACAGTAATATCGGATTAAATTGAAATTATTTTTACGAATTGTGTAATCGAGTGGTTGGTATGAAAACGGTTCGCATTAATTCGGTTCCACTCAACGCCAGAACCGGATTAAAGTTGAAGTAATTCGAGTAATTCGGGGTTAGTGTGTGATTAGGTGTCGGCGGACATACCGGTGGTGTGAATAGCATCGGCGGCTCTGACTCGCCGTCGATTACTTTAGCCCTCAACTCATCCAAACGCATGTTGTTCTGGCGCTTCCATTTGGTCCTAATGTGCGATATATTACGTATGAGTCGCTCATTCACTTAACACTCGGCAATCATACAAACCTTCGGTTCTGATACCAGGTCTTGATCTGCGTTTCAGTTAAGTTCAGATTCTGAGCTACCTGTGCTCTGTCCGAAACACTCAAATACTTCTGCAATCGAAACTTTCGCTCCAAATAATTCAACTGAACCTAAATTTGTTGTGTTTTGAGTAATGTTTTGATTTAGTGCTAAGTGTTAACCCGATATACTGTATGAGCGCCGCATACCTGAGTGAATGCAGTCCTTCTTCGGCGCGGCTTCTTCTGTCGACTCGTTTTACTCGAACTGCCGACTGAGTCATGGCTCACATCCCCTCCTTAGCACAAGTTATATAATTGTAAGTGCATGCTACTTGATTAATAATTATTATGGTTTATTATGATTTCATGATTAATTATTTTATATTCATGTTGTATTTTACATTCTAAGGATGATTTTAAGGCATTTTAATTTAAGGGATAATTGAAAAAATAGTTGTTTTGTAACAAAATTAATTTAAAACTTACTAGAACTTTTTTTTTAAATATTAAATCTATAGATTTATCCTAATTTATAATTTAAATCTAGGCCTTTGATATATGGGATTGTTTGTAGCAAGTAAAAACTTTTAGACACAAATACATTTAAGTGTATGATAAATTAGCTTTGAACGTGCTTAAAT
The DNA here is from genome assembly GCA_034697605.1 of Metabelba pulverosa. Taxonomy (NCBI): domain Eukaryota; kingdom Metazoa; phylum Arthropoda; class Arachnida; order Sarcoptiformes; family Damaeidae; genus Metabelba; species Metabelba pulverosa. Next base: position 1,613 of record JAQIXC010000289.1, on the reverse strand, counting down.
TTAGTTAAATAAGACTTATTAATTCACTTAAAATTTTTTATTTCCCATATATTATAAATATTTGTGTTTGATTAAAAACATTTTGCAACAGTGTATTATAATTTTTGTTGCATTAGAGTGTATAATCTTTTCACATTTTGCATTATTTGCCACAAAAATAAACGAAAATTTGGCTAAACCTATATAAACATACATAGAATACTGATAAACTTATATTGGATAATTATAGCAATTTAAATTAATTTATAACGCTCAATTTTACAGTATAAAATAATGCTTACTCGTTGACTAAAATCTCTGATTCAAATAATAAGCAGAAGATAAATATGATGCTTACTGAATGATGCATGTTACATTTTAAAAATGCTTATTTGCTAAATCCATCCGGCAATAATAATCCTTTAATAATTAAGTCAAATATTTTATTAAGTATTTATTAAGTAGAATATTTTTATAACTCTTACTAAACCATTGCTAAAAACTCTGGCTACTTTTGACTTATTTTGAATATAACTTATAAGAATGAAAACTATTGCTGAATAAAATTGACATTGCTAAAAATAAGATTACGACATATTTTGTCTAAAATTTTGTGCAGTATTTATTTTAAATTATTTCCATACCATTAGAGGTTAGGATTTGCTCAGTTTTAAGGGTTAATTTAAATCAAGTCAGTTTTAAGCAAGTACCAATTAACTGCAAGATTAGACATCCGCTTTAGACAGATCAATTCTCTCTTTTAATAGTATTCAACAAACTTTTATTCGTTGAGTAGTCGTTAAGTTAGCGCCAGAACTAAAAGTTTTAAATTTGAAAAACTCTTAGCACTTAAGTAATTAAAACTTAAATGTGAAGAATAACTGCATTTACCGACAAAAGTAAAAGCAAAAATAACTCATAACAAATTTTACCACTAATGAGTAAGCTTAAATAAATTACTCTAGATAAATTGTTCGATTTAACAATCTTGTTAATTAGTAAAAATAGAAAAAATAGCTAGTACAGTAGTTTATATATTTTTAACGTTTAGTATTTTTTTTAAACTTAAGATAATATAGTTCATACAGTAATAAATTGATTACCCAGATTTTATATTATTTTTTATATCAAACTTACAATGTTAAAAAACCGATTCTTTACAAGTTAAAAGAGATATAAAAACATTCTGTAAACCTAACTTCGGATCAAATGTTTTGTTAAATCTAACGACACATGAAATTATATGGAAAAGCATTTGAATTTTAATACGTATTGAGTTTAGACATAAAGCGTTTGTGTCAGTCATCGCCGCATAAAAGCTTTTCCGATCGCTTACTGGGCTTTTCAACGTTATTAGCCGATAATTGGAGGGGTCTTAGGGGTCGTAATGTCGTAATAGCAACACCTCTTACAAAAACACGGGTCAACACAAGCAATACATTGAATCAACACTCGATTTGAATTTGCTTTCAAACAAATTTACTTTTCACTTCAATTACTTTACAGTACGTACATGTTACTTTTTATATCAAGCTTTTACATTGATCGCTATATTATTGAGTTTTGCAGACTCCCTTTCCCTCTGCTCTCTCTCTCTCTCTCTCTCTCTCTCTCTCTCTCTCTCTCTCTCTCTC
>JAQIXC010000288.1:0-33681 GCA_034697605.1 Metabelba pulverosa | reverse complement strand
ATCAAAATTGATCAAAACCGATAAAAACCGGTTTTTTAACATGGGCGTCTATGGGAGATCTACTGATAAGAAAACCCCTACCCAAAAAACCCCTACCCAAAAACCCCTACCCAAGTCACCCTTTACTACTTACAAAATATCAAATTATAATATAAATGCATAATTAATAAATCTTATTTAGTCAGGGCAAGTCATATAATTCACGCTGAACAGGTCCTAGATAATTAATAAGTTCATCTTTTCTTTTCAGCCAGGCTATTTTGCCAAGTTTATTGCAAATTAATTCATTGAATTGAATAAAATGCATAAATTGCTTAAACTTTGCCATCGCTTTGCTTTCCGATTGATATTTCAGATGTAAATAGCGTTGCAGTAAATACGCGTAAACACATCGCTCGTATCTTTAAATGTAACATGGGAAATTAGGTAAATTTTACTATTTCTACATAATTAATTAATAAAAATTGTAAATACATACTTAACTATGTGTTTATGGAGCAAGTTTGGTATATTTGGGTTAAATAAGATTAGCATGGTTAACTAAAAATATTTGTGAAGTAAATATGGTGTACAAATTAGTTTGTATCATGTATAAAATGGCAAATAATAGTTACCAGATCAATTATAGTGCTATCAAACTCCCAAACATCCATAACTTGATTGTAATACTTGTTAGACATTTGGTAAACATTTTCATCGACATATCGAAGCGCATCGGTTTTGAATGACAACGCCTTTCCATCTTGCTAGATAATTATATGTACCTAGTTTAATTATAATTATTTTATTTTATAAAAACGGTTATTTAACTTACAAGGTAATAAACCCACATCTGTTTTTCAACATGAAAATTTTGCACCGCTCGCAATGCCCACATCAGTGGCGAACTCGATTTGAGCAAGGTGATTTGATCATGCTCGCATGTTCGGCGAAAACCAGTTAACAGTTTCGACATTCGAACTAAATTCTTAAAATCATCCTCCAAAACCGGACATGATAGTTTTAATATAGTCCAGTAATCCTTAATTTTCAGCATATACTTGATAGTTTTTTGCTGCCGGAGATGTGTGGTTGCGGTCAAGAGTTCGGTTAACTTCAATCCTTCCGATTCAGTCAATTGGTTGCTGTAGTCACACATCGGACGCACTATCGCTGAGAAGGCGTTTTGCGTTTCGAAAATACAATCAAATAGTTTATCTAAACTCTCGTCCGAACTGTTAGTTTGCAGTAATTGTTCGCTAAGTTCGTTGTCTATGAGTGTGTCGTCAGTGTCGCTAACATTTCGATTGACTCTTTCGATCGCCGATTCACTTGAACTGTTGTTAGTGTCTATTTTATCATGTTGTTTTTCAGCTGAGGCTTGCGTTAAGTGCTTGTTGACTGTTAGTTTATGTTTTGTGTTTTTATTGCATCTGAATAATTCCTAATGAAAAATTTATTATCTACCTAATTATGCAAAGAGTAATGTATAAATAAAACATAATGTAATAATTGTAGCTTACTACTTTCATGCCGGCATCAACACATCGCTCGAATCGACACTTTTGACATGATTTTCGCGTTGTTAATTCAATCATGCAACTATTACTAAATTTACAGTGGTATTTCTGGAAAAGCATATTAAAATAGAATTATTAAAGGAGAAATTATTATAGTAAAAATAGCATGAAACAATATTAAGTTATCATACGCGATTTTTTACAACTGCGCGCTTAAAAAACATTTTACATGACACGCACGACATGGCTCCATAATTTAAACCTGGTCAATAATTTATAAAAAGAATTTGTAATAAATATCTTGTATATTTTAAAAACTAACCTGTTGCTTTATCTGTACAAATTGTACATAAATTAATTGTTGACTTTACAGCCATAATTGTTGTTAGAAAAATATCAATGTAATATTGTTGTTATCAATCAATATAAATAAATATGCCAAATAAACTAATAAGAAGTTTTCATTATATGATTGTCTTTATTTATTAAAGTAAAATAACGCATAAATTATTTAAATTAAATAATATTAAAGTTAAAACAACAACAACAATAATATGGCAAAAAATCAAAACAAAATTTTTAAACATTATTTAAAGAGCAATTAGTATCTTATCAGAAGTTACTACCCAACGCACTTTCAAGGTAAGTGACGTAACAAGGTTATATCAATTATTTAGACAATATATTTTATAGTATTAATCATTTGTTCATTTATATTGTAAATTTACTTAAAATCTTATTCTATAGTATTGTTTGTTAGTTTTAGTTAAATTGTTAAATAATTACTTTTAATGTAAAAAAATGTTTAAATAAATTACCATCATATATAATTTTTTAAAAATAAGTAATTAATAAAAATTAATTAATGTTTATATAATTTGTTAAACATTTGTTTTGTTTTATGCTAACTTATATTTATAAAATAATAGTTTATAAATAAAATAATTGTATAATAAAAATCGAAAGACAAATTATATGGTGAACACATTTTATGTAATAAATGACATTTTACCATCAAAACTTAATATTAATAATTTACATACTTTGAATTATTTTTAAACATAATTTTAAACATTAAAATAAAAGAAACTAATTTATACTGTAAACTTTTTGTTATTTTTATTAAAAATTATCTAATTGGCAATAAATTAGATATTAAAACAATTGTTGTAGGTAGCAACAATTAATATAAAATTATAAGGAAAGATCGTTAAAAATAATTTTTAAATAAATTTATTTTATCATTATTTAATACTAAATAATTTCTTTCTATAATGGTGTATAATTATACAGTGTTATTTATAGTAAAAACGAGCTTATTACATAGAGATAATTTACTTATAAAATTTGCTAAATTAAAAATATATTGCATTATTTAAATAAATATATTATTATTAATGTCATTATATTCCTTATATTATTAGAGATATGCAATTACTTTAACAATTTTTAAATTTATCATTAATACAAATTTACATTTTAAAAAATATATTTTTGTTAATTAAAAATATATGAATATCTATTATTTGATGCGCATAATAAAATTATTATTAATATAATAATTAGTTTATATATATATTATAAACAATATTATAATTAACCCAATTTATATATTTAAGTCTAAATGTCACTACTTACTGCTATAATCGTATATTTATTTTATAAATTAACATTATTCGGTTAAGTAATAATTTGTATAAACATATTCTATTTATTATAAAATAAAATTGAGTTTATTGTAATTTAAATATTAATTAATTTTAACATATTTTAAGTAATAATATAATCTAATTAAATCATAATTACAACATTTATACTAATATAATAATTATCACAATGTCCAATACACAGCAAACTGGCATAAACGCCAACTTATTATTAGCAAGTAATTTGCGCATTGCGAATGCGGGCCAACATTTGTACGAAATTGGACTATCGTTTTATCCAAACGGTTGTACACAACGGTCTAAACTGTTTACGCCGATTCTTGTCTTATCAGTAAATATCGCCATGCTCATTCGATGCTTGGTTTTGCTACTATTGCCGGAAAAATGTGCACTATATTTTATACTAAGTGGCGATCTTGGTTATTTAATTAAAACGCGCATTCATTTAAACCTGGCTGTTGTGATGGCGCTTATGATGGCAATACCGACGCAATTGATTTATTACTACAACTATCGGCGCGATATCCGGCCGACGTATCTACGAGTGTTTGATGTGATGTCTGGCGCTATTCCGCCCATCGATTGCGGTCTAACCGACGAGCGAACGATTCGAGCGCTACTCAAAAACGCAAACTTCATGTTTAAATGCAATCGACTTATTCAGCATTTGATAGCAATAGTTGTATTTTCCATATCTATACTTATATATTACACAAAAACCAACATGCTAATCTGCGTGTTTGTCGGGCTACCGCACTCATTTTTATGGATGCTAGTATCGACATACGCCGGCCAAATTGTATTGAACCAATTTACTTGTTTCTATTTAGTAGCATTTTATTTGAAATTTAAATTAATAAACATGAATAAATATTTTCGCAATCTAAACTGGAGTATTAAAGGCAAACGACATTTAAATCTAAATAAATTATTAAAAACATTGTTTCAAATATATGCCGAAATTAATAATTACAATGTAAATATATTATCAAAAATTTTAGCCGTATTATGGGCAACAATATCAATTAATATCTCCTTGCTAATATTTTTAATTATATTCGGCAATGAAGCTAGTTTATTAATTAAATGTCTGTTGTTAATACTAGCATTTATATTGATTATAATTTTATTAATGCTTATTGATTCATGCGCTTCTATAAATTTGGAAACTAAAAAGACGTACAAATTGTTAGCATCTTATAAACATAAAGTAAACATATCGTCCTTTTTTATATAAAAAAATCGCGCTTGCTAGATTTTTTTATTTTTTATTATTGCACACTATAAATAATGAAAAATGAAAAAACCGCAGCAAGCGCAATTATTAAAATAGTTGATTGCTTAGTTTATATTTTTAAAAACAGTATTATCCGAGTAAAGCGCCGGTATTTTATAGAGCAAGATATGGCTTAAAAGTAATGTTGTATGCTTTATAATAAACTGCTTTTGTTTAATTTACTATTAAATTATTCTAGCTAAATTTATTGTACGAGTGCGTAGGCGATAGATATAATTTTCAAATTGGATTTACTTGCTATAAATGGTTTACAATTAATTACATTCGTGGATATGAGGTAAATAAATATACATACTCTATATATTATATACACTACTATATATTTTACAACACAAAAATAAAATATACTGTTTAATTTGTTTTAAAGTTTGTAATTTAATAAATTTAAAAATAAATATGCCATAACATAAATAAATTAATTTTAACCATTTTAGACATTAAAATTTTTTAATTATTTAATTTTATAATATAATTTACGTTGTTTATATTTTTGAACTGTTTTTATATATTTGAAAAATTAGATAAAATATTTAAATTAATATTAATAAACATATTAATTGACATCCAAGACCAAATTTTATTAATAAAATTAACAATAAGCTAATAGAATTTAAATAATTTTTAATTTTAGATTGTCGCATTTTCCACAATCTGCTTGTTAAAATTAATTCAGATTGAGCTGAATTTTTAATTTATTATGCATTAATTTTAAAGATTCCATTCAATTTATAAATTTAAAATAAATTAATTGACCATATAAATATATTCAACATATATAATTGGGGAGACGGCTGGAAAACAGACGGCTATCACTTGTAGGTTTTCTTTTACCGAACTATTATAGGCGTACTTATTGTTTTAATTATTAAACAATGCTATCACAGTAAGTACGTTTCTAATAGTTCGGTAAAAGAAACAATTCAAGATATTACAAGCAAATATCCGTTTGTTTTCCAGCACACTCCCCAATTGTATTTGGATAAATTATTAGAAAGTAGTAATTAATTTATTTAATGTGCACGTATAATATAAATGTAATAAAAAACATATATTAAATTATATAAATATTTTAAAATTATCTTTGTAAATTAAATACGTACACATATTTATAATATATTATAAAACATTTGAGATACTATACCAGACTTATAAAATGAACATTTTATTTTATGACAAATTCTTTGAAAGTATGATTTAGTTTACTACAATCGTTTACTTGTGTAATTTTTGCAATAAAAATGTTCATAATAGAGCAATATAATATTACGAGTAGAGCACGTTACTTTAAATAAAGATTACCAATTAACATTTTACATGTAGTAAGAAAAAGAGTTAGAGAAAAAGCCATATAAAATCACGAGCACAGCACAACACTTTGAATTAGCAATAAAGATTAGCAATCTACATTTTATATATTTATTTCATACATGGTTATAAATTGTGACGAATATAATGCACACAATTCTGTTCATGTGTTTAGTCGCCGGTTTGCTGCGCGAAGTGTAAAATATATTCGTTATTATTATATCCAATAATTATATACTGTTTTCTAATTAATTTCTAATTATATATTTTTAGCTGATAATTTTTTCAATTTATTTATTTTAATGTTTAAAACTTAGCTCAAATTGTTTTAAAAACGTAGATTATTTTGATTTGACTTTAAAATATTTAGGAATTTTATCAGTTTATTGCAAATAAATAAATATTTTATTATTTGCCCCTTATGTTCTATGGAAATTAATATTTATGCTAATTTTATATTAGTTAACCTTTTCAAAATTGCTCTGGCCATAAGTTGCGTGGGTGGATTCTGAACAAATCGGATTTAAGTTTGTCAAAATCGGTCAAACCGTTGCCGACAAAATGTGGTTTTAGAGCCCGTGCTATTTATTGGAATTGCTGTATGTATTTATGTAATTAAACTTGTAAATTTAATTTAGAAATAAGTGGAAAGGTGCGTTCGGCGATAGCTGGTTTGCAGTTTCAAATGATGGAATACACGGATGAATTTATCATCCCGGAGCCGATCTACAAAGATGTTGATATTCGGCGCCATAATATACTAGATAGTATCGTTTATAAAAACAGCATAAACCTATCATTTAACCATGCTGTTTTTATAAACGATATTATCTCGTGTAAAAAGGAGCTAGATGTAAACGATGGCGACCATGCCAAAATTCTTAACCTATTAGTACGTTATGTGCAAAATAATATCAAAAATAATATAACATGCGAATTCAGTTTGATTAAACTCATCCACCACCTAAGCGATACAAATGGTGGTAGATGAGTTTGATCAAACTGAAATTAGCATGATAAGCTTGCGTGAAAAAATATTGGCCAAGTATAAACAAGATAGTTTTGTTGAACTATTGTTGCATCGATTGATGTATTGTTCGACTGATTTTGTGACTTGCTGCAAAAAATTAACTCGCTATAATTAAACTGACGCTTACTTGACACATGCTTACATAATACACTTAAAATGAACCCTGCAATTATTTTAAACGTTAATATAAGCATTTGTTAAAACAGTTTTAATTATTTGAAAAATAAAATTATGCAGTTTACAATTTATAATTTATACAACAATACTGATAATTTATACAATAAAAATTTTTAAAAATATATGCGTTGCTAATATATAGTATTTTGTAACCAGCATGTTAGCATGCAAAATTGCGATCAACGCGATTTTATTCCAGAAGTGTTTTTATAAATTTTAACTAACAAGAAATAATAAATATAGACCAAATATTAAATAAACTGTAAAAGTATAAAATTTGTAATATGTATTGTTTTAAATAAATATAAAAATCCAGTTAACAAGAAACAAGCTGGTTGCTTTATGCACAATTATATAGCAGTACTTCACTCCAAATAAAATTAACATTATAATTGAATGCGTTATTCATGTAAAATTAAGCTAGATGGATACTCAATTGTAAAGATAAATCTCAAATTGTCAAAAAATAATGTACATGATAAAACAAAAAGTGGCCATCAGAGTGGCCATTTGGAATCATTTGTTATACAGTATGTTCGTATTAAAATAAAATAATATGGGTTATTCTTTTACAGAGCCCTTCTAAAGTCTATGATCAAAATGATTATTGACGTTAGAAACTCACTGTAGTATAACTGCAGACTTTTGAATGGCATTGTGTACAGTGCACCTCTAAACTCTATAATAATTTTAATCATAGATTTTAGAAATGCTCTGTATTTTATAATGTGATAAATAATAGAGTAACATTTAATTTTTTATAATCTAAATATATAAAATTATAAAACGTAAAACCATATAATTAATCAAAACAGATAGAAGATTAGGTTAGTTTAACGTATATTAAATATTTCGCGCTGGAACGGTGAATAATATTTAACAAATGCATCCTTGTTTATAATCCGGCAAATTTCAGCAAGCTTATTTTTCAAAAACTCTATGCATTGAATGAAATGCATAATTTGCTGAAACACTGACTTCGCTTTGCTTTCCGACTGACATTTCAATTGTAAATAGCGTTGAAGTAAATAAACATAAATGCACTGTTCGTATCTTTATTAAAGAAACATTATTAATTATTAATAAGTTTGCTAATTTTATTTAATATAATGTAAAGTACTATTTTTATATTTACTTAATAGAATTCCTATGTAAGATGTCTGGCCGATTAGGATTATATAAAATAATCATGCTCAACTAAAACAAAATTATACTATATTAGATATGTTGGTTAATAAATAAGTTATACATTTATAAATTATTTTACCAGGTCAATTAATACGTTGTCTGATTCCAAGAGATCTAGCCAATGATAAATGTACTTTTTAATTGTTTTGTATACATTTGCATCAAGCTGTTTTATCAATTTTGTTTTGAATAATAAGCCACCTCCATTTTCCTAAAACAAACATTGTTAATCATATAATTTAATACATTAATATATAAATAGTTACAAGGTTATATATCCAGCTCCGCTTTTTAATATCAAACTCCTGCATTGATCTCAATACGGAAATAAAAGAAAACCCATTTTTCAACAAGATCTTTTGATCGTATTCGCATATTCTCTTAAAACTAGTTAAACATTTTAGCATTTGAACCACTTTTCTCAATTCAATGTCCAACATTGGACATGTTAGTTTCAAACAAGCCCAGTAGTCGTTTATTTTTGCCATGTTTATAATATTGTAATTATGTTTAAGCAGTGTAGTTGCGGTCAAGAGTTCGGTTAACTTCAATCCTTCCGATTCAGTCAATTGGTTGCTGTAGTCACACATCGGGCGTAAAATCGGTTGAAATGTGTTTTGAAAATTGCCTTTATTTTCGAAAATAGTATCCAATTCTTTAGCGAAACAATACGTTTCGATTGAAAGCATTTCGAGTTTTATTGCATTACTATTCGTATTAACCGCAGAATTATCGCTAAATATTTCATCGAAAGTATCGACTGATTTGTTGTCAGAATCACATGAATTGTCGCTCGAGTTGTCGGACATCAAACAAATGGGATTGTTATTTGTCACTTCATTATTATGTACATTTTTATTTGTATATTTATGCATATTTCTAATCTTTAATTTCAAAGTTGAGTTTATAAATTCCTATGAGTATAGAACATATTATGTAAATTCTGCCTTAATCTTGTTATATTTTTGACAGTAAAACTAACATGTAAAACATTACTACATATATGGAGCAAAACTGAAAGTTCGGTATTTTGATGAATATCTCGGGAACCGCTGAACCGATTTTAGAAAATTTCAGTACAATTTGTTTAGAATTTTGCAGAAAACTTTTCTATCAGAGCGATTTGGAATACGTAAACCATAGCTAATTTTACCGCATATAGATTTTCCCATAGGATATAATGGTAAAAATATTAAGTGATTTGTTTTTTACATTAAATATTTAAGATAACAAGAGTTTATTATTTAATTTTGTATTAATTTAATCTTTAGTTCTTATTTTATTTATTTCTCTTGTTATAAATTGTAAAATATGTAAAATTACCAACTTTATATTTTGTTTTATTATGAAATCAAAAATGTGAATCTCACATAACTTTGATAATATTAAACGGAATAAAAATCGCCTTGGTGAAAATGTTTTCTGCAAAATTCTAAACAAAGTGAATTAATAATTTCTCAAATCGGTTCAGAGGTTTCCGAGATATTTATCAAAATATCGAACTTTCAGTTTTGTTCTATGCTGTATATAAGTATCATTCACCTTTTTCATGCCAGCAATTAAGCATTTCTCAAATCGACATTTTCTACATGCTTGTCGAGTAAACACGTTTATAACGCAAATATCATTATATAAACATGCAAATTCCTAAAATATAAAAATTTTTATATAGTTTATTTTATTATGTAGAAATTGTAATTACTTCATTTTTTAGCACGTATCGTCGAAAAAACATTTTGCACGACATGCACGTCCAGGCGCCGTAATTTCTATCTAGATAATTTAAGTAAATTAATGTTAATTTAAAATTTATTATATGTTTTAAATATAATAAGTGTTTAAAAATCTAACTTGTTGCTCTATCGTTGCAAACAGCACAGTTTACAGATTGTTCTGCCATTACAAAATGTTATCAAATGCAATCAATAAATAAAGTAAACAGTCAGAATCTAAATAAATAATTCAATTCAAGTTTGATTCAACACTAAACAAATAATTTATATATAAATTATTTAATATTTGTTAATAAAATATTTTTAATTGATTTAATTATTATACTTTAATCATTGTAAAATAAAATATTTAAAAATCTAAACAAACTGGATATTTATATTTAAATAATTTTTAACAATTGTTTAAAAGCAATTAAAGAGTGACCACGTCATACACAAATAATGATAATATAACAAGCAAAAAATACTGTGTAGCAATAATCATTCTAGCAACTAATTATTTTAGTTTATTTGTAAGAACTAATCATTACATGGATTAAAATGTTTTATCAAATTTTATTTTCCATAAATTATCAATTTCGTAAAAATTTATTGTCATGTTCAAATAATAATAATTATATATTCATTATAATTCTATATATTAAAAACATTTCAAAACAAGCTGTTTACAACAATAAACTAGCCATTTGTTAGCTGTTTATCTTACATAGTACTAAATTCAGATAAATATTTATTTATGATACTGTAACTATTATAAATATTTATTTGTTATATGCAACATTTTTGTTTTATATTTAAACACAAAACTAGATAGACAACCGGGTCTATTATTTATGATATATTTTAATTAATATTTATTCATTTTAATTTGTATTTTGTTAATTAATTAATTACGTATTTTTAATAATAAAAATTACGAACACAAAAATGTTTTAATAATTAATTAACCTAACAATATTACAAATAATCAATTATAGATTAAATAATTCGCGCTGTGATGGTGAATAATATGTAACTATCTCTTTATTTAGATCCCAAGTAATTTCACCAAGCTTAGCGAATATAAATCCAATGGATGAAATAAAATGCATAAATTGCTGAAACAGGGACTTCGCTTTGCTATCCGATTGACACTTCAATTGCAAATAGCGTTGAAGTAAATACATGTAAACGCACTGTTCGTATCTGACAAAACAAAATTATAAAATTATTTTAAGTTATTATTATTAGTTTTATTGTGATTTTAAAATAATTATATTCTTACTTAATATAGTTTTTATGTGACAAGTTTGGTCGATTTCGATCATATAAAATAATCATGCTTAACTGAAATAAATTTCAATGCAATAAAAATGTTAATTTAATTAATAATATATATGTAAGAACATTATAATTGTTTAATTAAATCTATAAAAATTGCATATTGTTACTAAATAATAATGCCACAAATTACTTTACTTGTAAAGTACAAGTTGTTAAAAATATTTAAACAAAAGATTGCATAGAATAAATAATTAGTTACTTCTGTTTTATATAAATTAAATAAATAATTAATATCTAATATAATATGTAATGGCTTTTAGATGTGCTATAGAAGAGACAAAAGGCTATACATAGACCAGAATTTGATTGAATTGGTGTTTAATATCTAATGTTTGACATTAACTTATTATTCATTTATTATACTTAGTATTCAAGTTACCATGTGCAATTTTTACAAGAAAAGTTTTTGTTTAACAAAGAGCATGTAGGTACTTTTAGCATATATAATTATTTATAATTTTTATTTTTATTAAACAAGAGCATATAATAGTATTCTGTTTGCACCACTTTTAATAATTTTTTGTATTATAATTATGCCTTTATATATAAATAACCATGCGAAATCTACAATTTATTTGTGAATTTCAAACATCAATTAAACAAAAACTATACAATGTATTTTAATGAATCCTTCACCATTTTACGCAGATTATAAAGTAGAATCAACTGAATTGATTACATTTTACAAGAAGAATATTTTAATTACAAAAAATTTTGTATAAATGCTCAAAATTTAATTTAAAAAGTGTTGGCCACTGGTACCCAAGAATATTTTATTACTATTTAGTATTACTTTAAAATAGCTTTAATATAAGCCAAACAAAAGTTTGGGTATCGATGGCCAACATTATGGAAATTACAATTATATTTATTAAACATCATTTTCTATTATTAAAAAATTTTCAAACAAATCTATACTATTCTATTTGATTCTCCTTTAAAATCTGCTTCGATTGGTGAAGGATTCATTAAATTATCTCATGTAGTTTTTATTTTATTTAAGTTAAAAATTTCCGAATAAATTTGTGGATTGCGCAAGGTTGTTTATAATTATAGGAATAAAATGTATGTAAGATGTTATTATATAAGTCAATTGTTACGGTGATAATATATAGATTAAATTGCAAGTGATGAAAATGAAACTCCTACATCCTCTTTTGATAACTAGTTGTACAATTAAAAATAATTTTACCAAGTCAGCTATTATGCTGTCTAAGTCCAATAGATTTAACCAATGATTAATATACTTTGTAAAAATTCTGTACAAATTCGCGTCAATTGGTTTAATAAGATCAATTTTGATTGATAAGCATGTGCCATTTTGCTGAAATAAACAGATTTTACAATGAAATTAATTTTAACTAGTAAATTCAAATAAATATAATCTTGTTACAAGGTTATACATCCAGCGCTGTTTTTTAACATCAAACCCGAGAAACGATCGAAACACCGAAATAAGTGGGAAACCAAATTCGAGCAAGATCAATTGGTCGTGTTTGCTTATTTTTCGGAACCCAGTTAAGCATGATGACATTTGAAATAATTTCCTTAAATCACCATCCATGATCGGACATGTTAATCTGACGCCATCCCAGTAGTCGCTTACTTTTATCATGTATTGAATAATATTATCTTCATGTTTAAGCAGTGTAGTTGCGGTCAAGAGTTCGGTTAACTTCAATCCTTCCGATTCAGTCAATTGGTTGCTGTAGTCACACATCGGGCGTAAAATCGGTTGAAAAGTGTTTTGAAAATTGCCTTTAGTTTCGAAAATATAGTCCAACTCTTCGGCGAAACAATACGTTTCGATTGAAATTATTTCCGCTTTTAGTTCATTGCTACTAATCGTAGAATTATTGCTAAATATTTGATCAAAGGTTTCGACTGTTTTGCTGTAATTTGAATTGTTGAACAACAAACAAACGGATGTGCTATTTGCTTCTTCATTACCATGTAACAACTTATTTGTATGTTTATGATTGTTTTTACTATGGGCATTTGACTTAGATTCTGGTTTTACAAATTCCTAAAAATAACATTGCATGCTAATTCATATTAATTAAATTACACTTCAATGACCATTTTATACTTGATATTTGACAGTAAAACAAACATGTAAAAATATACTAGATTTGCCAATTACCTTTTTCATGCCCACACTCAAGCATTTTTTAAAACGACATTTTTTACATTCTTGTCGAGTAGTTACGTTAATAACACATGCATTATTATTTATACAGATTAATTCCTAAAACATAAAATTTATTAAACAATGCATTTTATACAAAATAATTATAAATACTTTATTTTTTGAAACGCATCGCTGAAAAAACATTTTGCACGACTTGCACGTCCAGGCGCTGTAATTTCTATCTAGATAATATAAATTAATTATGTTAATTTATAAAAGTTTTAATTAATAATATGAATAAGTGTTAAAAATCTAACTTGTTGCTTTATCGTCGCAAACAACACAATTTATTATTTGATCGGCCATTATTATTTATTATCAAATGTAATCAAACAAATTAAGTAAACAGTCTAAATCTAAATAAATAAATGTTGGTGTTCAAACTTAAGTTCAACAGTTGTGTATAAAATAGATTTTTTATCTAGACACTTTAATCAATGTGAATTAAAATTGTCAAAAATAATGTAAAATTAAATTGCAAAACAAAATTCAACATATTAGGCAAGATAATAGATTTACGTCACGCTGTTATAGCAAAGCAAATAAAACTGAGCATTTGTACATTGTTTAAAATAATTTTAAAACATATAGGGAAGTTAGAAATTCAGTTTTAAGCATGTTTGTTGAATTTAAAGCAATTATTAAAAATAAAATTGTTTAGCATGTTTAAAAATGAGACAGCGGTGAAAATAACAGTATGTTTTATTAACTTTGGGTAGTTTTGCAAAAATATTTAAAAATTATTTTTCATATCAAATACTTATAAAAATTTTTAGCATGTAAATAAATTTTATTATATGATTACAAGTTGAAAAAATAAGATTGTTACATGCATAATTGCTTATTCATTATATCATGAATCTTATTACTTAATTAAATTAATTGTGTATACTTTAATCAATATATGGACTACAATAACCATATTTATTCAAATCATGGATCAAACCAATGAAGTACTCCTGCGCTGCCGATACAGCAGGCATTAGATTAATAGCAAGATCATATTTTAAGCCGACGATCTGTCGGCGCCCGTTCTCCGTCTCCGCATAGCGTTGAAAGACAGGCATTGGTTTACACCGTGTGTTGCAATCGCCGACTTCGGACAAACTGTTGTACAGCGAACCGAGCCGTCCGTCCGCTATATCGGGGAAATACTTTTGCAGCAAATGCTTCGGCAACGCTCGGCGCAGTCGGCGGACGGCCGTCGGCTCCGAAAACGTCTCGTTGCGTATAATCTTCGCGACGATAGGTACGACCTCTTCCGGCAAATAACACTTATCTCCGAACCCGAACTGCGATGTCTCGGCAATCGAATAATTCGTAAAATACGTGACTCTATCGGCGGGAGTGATGCGCACGAGTCGGCCGGTCATGGGATCAGAGATGACGGCCGAGTCGCCGTAGTCGGGCGTCAGCAGCGCGCCGTCGGTCAGACCTCTTTTCAAAGGCATAATCTCGTGGTTTATGTGCCACATGTAGATCAAAACGCTGAAAATTGCGTAAAATGTACATGGCACTAAAATGTCTATTGTATTTACATTCTAATTTAGCATACTCATTCGGCGCGTACGTAACGCTCATATCGCCATTCCAGCCCCCGATTGCGAGATGTGTTGCGAAATGATAGCCAAATGCGCGAAATAGGCCGAACCTACCGGTGCGCTCCTGTTGGTTCGCTTCGTACAGTTCCAGCTAGTTCCACACGGGCACAGTGCCGTCGGCGTTCCACTGCCGGCGCACGCATTTCACCATGCGCAAATCGGCGAACACGCCTTCCGGCACGCAATAGCCGGTCGAGTAGTTGCCGTAAATGCCGAAGTAGTCCCAAATGACCGCTCGTTCCGGCGCTGCGAAGTCCAACTCATGCGACTAATTCAAACAATAGAAATATGCATGTTAATTAGCTATATTGACTAATTTACAATTGCGTAAATCATGATGATAGTTTTACGCAAATTAACCCAGTATGGTAGATACAGGTGCGGATTGATCAGTCGAATGCGTTTCTCGAGCTCCAGGGGTATCACGACGTGTGCCGGCGTAAACTGCGCCGTCTTGTGCATATCCGGCCACCACTCCGAGTGCACATTACCCAAGAAATCAATATCACCTTGCTTATATAGGCGGCGAATTACGCGCAAAAATTCCACTCGCTCCTCTTCACGGATACAGCACCAATCTTTGCGCACATGTATCTTTGCACAGGGAGGTCGCTCCGGCTTATGTATCGCTTTATTGATGTACTTATTTTGTATGTATTTCCGTGCGATCTCCACATCCGCTTCGGTGTAGTCCTGACTATACGGACAGCGTTTGTGAATATTTTACGAGCATTTGTTTTGTGATGTTTTTGTAAATTTTTTAACCAGAATCAATTTTATTTCTAAACATTAAACTTGATATTAATTAAAATTTACTTTTATCGAAAATTTCATCTTCACAACTAATATTGACAATAATTGTTGCTATTATTAATAAATGAACTAAATTCCTCATTGCTTATAGTTATAATGTTGTTTTAGCTTAAAATTATTGCTTTGTAGTTTACAAAACGTATACGTTAGAACAATACTTTAGCCTGGTGTAATATATAGTCGTATTTATAACCGTTTTCAAATTATCTGGTTAAAAATATGTTTTACTATTAAGTTATTAACGGTTTATAAACATAATTAAAATTTGATAATTAATAATTATTAATTAAAAGCAAATTGTTTGTTTTTTTTTAATTTTAGTCATTTGAAAATTAATGTATTTTTATAAAATACATTGACACTGAATTTAAACAGTTGCCAAATAGTTGTTTGTTATTTATTAATATGATATTAAAATATGTTTAATTTCTACAATATGCATTTTATAAATGTGTGATTTTTGTAAAGTTTAAAAATATATCTTTTTATATTATAAACGTTTATATATTTTTTACCGGTAGTAATAATCATTCTACCAACTTATTATTTTATATTTAAGTATTAATACATTATGATAAGAACTTATACTTTGTCTTTTATAAAAGTAGTTTTACCAATAAGCATTCAAAGCAATTTAGCATGCTCAATTGGAAGATGTAATTAACAGTCTAATTGTGCAATTGGAACCATAATTTTTACCTTGACCATGACTTGAACCAAAAGTGAAAAGAATACAATTAAATATTAGACTAACAAGCTATTTATTATCAGATTTTAATAATAATTAAGAATAATTATTTTAAAATTTTTGTTAATATATATATATATTTTAAACTAAATTATTAAATTATTTAATAAATAATCATAGCTTAATTTTTTTGAATTACTATACTTTATTCAAATATTTATTAATAAAAGATAATTTTTTAAAATTTAAATATGAAGTAAGTGAATAGTGAAATAAGAATTTTAATAATTTATACTTTTGATATATAATATTTATTAGTAAATGTACTAAATTAAAAAAATATAAATGTATAAATAAAATAATTTACATTAATAATCTAAGCTATTTTAAATCTAACAATTCGGAATATAACGGGCCATATAATTTGACCAACTGGTCCTTTTTGTGAAACCAAACAATTTTACCAAGCTTAGAGTATACAAATTCATATCGAGGAATAAAATGCATAATTTGTTGAAACACTGACTTCGCTTTGCTTTCCGATTGATATTTCAACTGTAAATAGCGTTGAAGTAAATATATGAAAACACACTGTTCGTATCTGCAAATATAAACATGGTAAAGTTTTAAATAATGTTATCTTAAAATTTAAAAAACATTTTTATTTACTTAACGACATTCTTATATAAGAGATTTGGTCGGTTAGGATCAAATAAAACAACCATGCATAACTAAATAATTTAAAATAGAATAAATTGTATTTAGAATTGAAATTGTATTTTTATTGATCATGCTTACCAAGTCTATTAAAATATCATCCAAATCCCATATTTCAAATAATTCAGAAATATACTTGTTAATCATTTGATATATATATTCGTCTAGTGGTCTTAAACACTCATTTTTGTAAGTTAAACATGTTCCATTTTCCTAAATAAACAAGTTTAGTTAATAATAGTTTAAATAATATAAACTTAAATATATGTAAGTTAATCTAGTTACAAGATTATATAACCAATGTTGTTTTTTGAAATCATACGCGTGCACCGCTCGTAACGCCGTAATAAACGGCGAACTATATCTTAGCAAGATCTTTTTATCGTGCTCGCACGTTTTTCTAAACCCAGTTAGACTTGTTAGCATCTGAATCATTCTTTTCAAATCAAAATCCAAATTCGGAGTTGTTAATTTAAATAGAGTCCAATAGTCGCTGGTTTTTACATAATATTTGATTGTATCATGTTGTTTGAGATGTGTGGTTGCGGTCAAGAGTTCGGTTAACTTCAATCCTTCCGATTCAGTCAATTGGTTGCTGTAGTCACACATCGGACGCACTATCGCTTGGAATGTGTTTTGAAAATTGCCTTTAGTTTCGAAAATATAGTCCAACTCTTCGGCAAAACTATTGCTTTCGATTGAAATTATTTCGGCTTTTACTGCATCGCTAGTAACCGGAGAACTAGTGCTAAATATTTCGTCAAAAGCTTTGAGAGTTTTATCGTCGATATCGCTTGAGTTGTCGGACAATAAACAAATAGACTTGTTACTATCATCATCATTATCATCCAATTTTTTATTTGCAAGGAATTTTTTATGTTTTAGCTCTGATTCCGATTTTATAAATTCCTGTAAAGATAGTTACATGATAAGTAATAATTATTGTATACTGTTTAATTGACAGATTAATAATGATACTATTTTATTCTAACTCACTTTTTTCATGCCAACATTCAAGCATTTTGCCATGCGACATTTTTTGCATGCTTGCCGTGTTGACACGTTGATAACACATTTATTATTATTTATACAGTAAAATTCCTGTTATGAAAAAATTAATTAAATGATACATTGTATAATGCAAAATTTTAAAACACTACGCTACTTGATTTTTCACCACGTGTCGTTTAAAAAACATTTTACATGACATGCACGTCAAGGCGCCATAGTTTCTACCTAGTTTATATTAATTAAGTATTAATTTTAAAAATATATAATATTTAAAAATAAGTTTTTAAATTCTTACTTATTGCTTTATCGCTGCAAACTACACAAAAAAAAGTTACTGTTTGTTCAGCCATTATGTTTCTTATCAAATGTTATCAAGCAAATAAAATAATAATCCAAATAGAAACAAATAAATATTTATGGGTTATATATTAACATTAAACATTTGATAATAAAATACATATTAAATGATATAATTTCTTTAATTAATTACAAATTAAATAAAGCCCTGAAAAATTTACACAGTTATAAAATTATATTCCAATAAATAAACAAAAATTTTGTACGCTAGAACAATTACGAAGCAAATATATCTGGCTAGTAATTATCACGATAGCAACACGTAACATAGTTTTACTTTAATTATGATGACAAGTCACTATAAGTATTATAGCAATATTTTATATAAAATATATTTTATTACAAATATAAATTATTCATAGCTATTTCACAATAATTATAAAATAAACCATACATATAATATTTCTTCAGTCATAAAAGAATTAATAATTATTTAATAAGTAATTGTTTTATTAATACTGTACTATCAGATACCATTTTGAATTTTAACACTTTTATAAATTTTATTAAGTACTTTTTGCATTATAATATTTTAAAATTGCTAAAATTTTGCTGTTAATCTTAATAAATTAAAATCCAACTGTTTCGCATTGATTGAACCAAGTACAATTTTATCTCACATTAATAATTTTGTTACTTGATATATAAGTACTATATTAACATTCAAATGGCCAGACCCGTGGCCGTAATTACGGTCAAATTCGGCGGTAACTATGCAATAGTTATACAACAGTGGAACTTTGCTTTATTATGCATAATATTGCTATACAAAGTACAACATACCACTGAAAATCTAACGCTGAATACTTCAACGAAATGATTGACACATGTACAATTTTATAGCAAATAAATTGATTTATTCTTAATAGGTTAAACTTTACATTTATTTTACTAAAACTTTATAAAATGAAATAATAATTTATGGAATTAAAATTTTTATAATTATTTATTTTATTCAATATATGTAATCTTGTACATTTCACGATGTAGTGGACCATATGATTGATCAAGATGATCCTTATTGTAAATCTGTAATGTTTCACCAAGCCTAGTGTATATACTCTCATACCGAGGAATAAAATGCATAATTTGCTGAAACACTGACTGCGCTTTGCTTTCCGATTGACACTTGAGTTGTAGATAGCGTTGAAGTAAATACATGTAAACGCACTGTTCGTATCTGACAAATATAAACATTATAATTATAAAAATAATTTAATAATTTTAAAGAATTTAAGTATTATAAAATATTGTATTATCTTACTATATACTCTATATACTCTATTACTATATACTTACTTAATAACAGATTTATATAACAAGTTGGGTCGATTCGGATTATATAAAACAACCATGCATACCTAATCAGTTTTAAAAATAATTTAATGTATAATTTAATTACTTACAGTTCTAATAATAATATTTACCAAGTCTATTAAAATGTCATCTGAATCCCAAATTTCAAATAATTCATCAATGCACTTTTTTATCAATTCATAAGTATTTGCATCAATCAATTTCACAAAGTCATGTTTGTAAGTTAAACATGCGCCGTTTTCCTAAATTAAAATGTTTGATTATTAATAGTTAAAATATGCATAATATTTATAAAATATCTATTTAATCTAATTACAAGATTATATAGCCAATGTTGTTTTCCAAAATCATAAACATGCACGGCTCGCATTGCTGTAATGAACGGAGAACTACATTTAAGCAAGATAGTTCTATCATGCTCGCATGTTTTTGTAAAACTAGATAGACTGTTTAGCATTTTAATCATTCTTTTTAAGTCATATTCCAAATTCGGACGTACTAATTTAAATAAAGTCCAATAGTCGCTTGTTTTCAAATAATATTTGACTGTGTTATGTTGTTTAAGCAGTGTAGTAGCGGTTAAGAGTTCGGTTAACTTCAATCCTTCCGATTCAGTCAATTGGTTGCTGTAGTCACACATCGGACGCACTATCGGCTCAATTGAGAAACTGTTTTGAGATTTTGTTTCGCAAATATAGTCCAACTCTTCGGCCAAACAATACGTTTCGATTGAAATTATTTCATCATTAAGTGCATTGCTATTAACTGAAGAATTATTGCTAAATATTTCATTGAAAGCATCGATTGTTATATTATCGAAATCGCTTGAGTTGTTTGAAGTTAAACAAATTGACTTGTTAGTTGACTCTTTATAATCATGTAGTTTTATATTGCTATTTCCATAGTTTAACTTGGATCCTGATTTTATATATTCCTAAAAATAAAATTACAAATTTGGTAAACATTAAATTATTATGTTATAATGATAAACAATAAAGTACAATCTACTATACTAGCTATTATCAATTACCTTTTTCATTCCCATACTTAAGCATTTATTCATTCGACATTTTCTACATGCTTGTCTAGTTGACACGTCTATACTGCATAAATTATTGAATGCACAGTAAAATTCCTGTAATAAATTAATATACGTGTGTCAAATACTGTAATCCATATTATAAAAACTTAAATGCTTAACTTGATTCTTTAACATGTTTCGCTTAAAAAACATTTTGCACGACTTGCACGTAAAGACGCCATAATTTCTACCTGGTCAATATAATTTAAATCATATAAATTAAATTTTTGTACAGCAAATAATTTAAATATATAAATCTTACTTGTTGCTTTATCGTTGCAAACAACACAAAACGCGTTTACTGTTTGTTTAGCCATTACATTTATAATCTTTTATAACTTAAAAGTCAAAATTTAAACAGCTTAATTTTATAATACAATTTTTATTTTCATAATCACTTGAAGTAATGTATAATACAAAGCAAAATGACTTTTATATTAAAACATAATTATAACAATTGTGTAACTATTGTGAAATAATAAAACATAAATACATGATAACATTTAGAAAAACAACTGCATAGTGATAATCACGAGATTGCCATGTAATTTTTAAAGTACAGTATGATAGAAAATTATTATAGAGATAAAAACAAAACCAGACATAAAATTATTTTTTATAAAATAATTATAAATTAGCAATTTATATAATAAACAAGTGAAAATTTATTACTGCTTAGTTGCCAAGTAAAAATGGCATAGAATTGTTTAAAAATATATTTACTGGTTACATTTCAGCAAAATCAATTAGCAACTAGTTATTAAATGCTTAATTATGATTTAGGACCGGAATGTTTGACAGAAATACTAATTTAGACGGCTACTTTGGAATAATTTTTATATGATACAAATACGTTAATGTTTATGCATTAAACTTTAGTTTTGCTCAATTGTAAATTATTTTTTTAGGATGATAATTTTCTTTTGTGTTAAATAGATCTTTTTATTATTATTTTACAATAAATGAGTAAACGAAAGTTAAATAAAGATTATATGCGTTTTTATAATAAAGTTTGTATAAAAATAATACACTTATAGCAGTAAATTGAGTTAACATAATATTTTCTCATTAATATGTAGCGTTTAACATTTATCCTTACTAAAATATTATGTAGTAAAACATATAGTATCTTTAATTAAATTTAACTTTAACAACAGTACCTCTATAATATACTGTTTTTATGCGTGCAATTTTATACTGTGTTAAATGCGTCAAAAAATGTTTTATATACAAATTGTTTATATTAATATTCAAAATTATTTTATATTATATATTTGCCGATGTAAGGGCCCATATAATTGTGCAAGTTGATTCTTCTTTTGAATCCAAACAAATTCACCAAGCTTATTAAACGCAAATTCAAAGCGTGGAATAAAACGCATCAATTGCTGAAACACTGACTTCGCTTTGCTTTCCGATTGATATTTGAGTAGCAAATAGCGTTGAAGTAAATACATGTAAACGCACTGTTCGTATCTGCAAATTAAACATGATTTAGTTTATTTAAACTTGTTTAGCTAAATTTTATATAGTATTGACTTACTTAACAACATTCTTATATAACAGATTAGGCCGGCTTGGGTCATAAAAAATAATCATGCTTAACTAAACAATTTTTAATAAAATAAAGTATTAATTCTAATAAAGTTTGTAGATTTAAAATTACATGTTTTATTTAATAATACATACCAAATCTATTAAGATGTCATCCGAATCCCATACTTCTAATAATTCACCCATATACTTGTTACATATTTCATACATATTTACGTCAAACGATTTTAGCAACTCATTTTTGTATGTCATACCCGTTCCATTTTGCTAAATAAACATAGTAAATTAATCATATTTTAGACACCAAGTATAATAGTTATTAGTATTCAATATAGTTACAAGATTAAATATCCAGACTTGTTTTTGAAAATCATACGCGTGCACGGCTTGGATCGCCGAAATATACGGCCCACTATATTTCAGCAAGATACTTTGGTCATGTTCGCATGTTTTTCTAAAGCTAGCTAAACATTTTGACATTGTAATGACTCTTTTCAAGTTATAATCCAAAAGTGGAGTTGATAGTTTTAATAATGACCAGTAGTCGCTCGATTTTACAAAGTACTTAATAGTAGACTGTTCATTAAGATGTGTGGTTGCGGTTAAGAGTTCGGTTAACTTCAATCCTTCCGATTCAGTCAATTGGTTGCTGTAGTCACACATCGGACGCACTATCGGCTCAAAAGTGTTTCGAGAATTGAGTTCAAAAATATCCAACTCTTTGGCCAAACAATACGTTTCGATTGAAAGCATTTCCTCTTTTAATGAATTGCTATTAACTGAAGAATTATTGCTAAATATTTCATTAAAGGCTTCGACTGTTTTCTCATCAAAATCGCTTAAAATTTCACTAGAGTTGTCATATGCTAAACAATCAGGCTTGTTATTCAACTCGTTATTATCATGCAACTTTTTATTTGTATATCTATTGATTTTATTACTGTTTAACTCCAATTTTGATTTTATGAATTCCTGATAATAGAATGTAAATTATTCAATCAATAATAAAACAAGCACTTGCAATTTACTGCATTTTTAATTATCATTTACCTTTCTCATGCCTACTTTCAAACATTTTGCCATGCGACATTTTTTGCATGCTTGCCTAGTTGACACGTTAATAACACATGAATTATTCAATATGCAGAAATATTCCTGCGATGAAAACATGTTAAAGTAAATAATATAAAATGTAACAGTGTAAGTAATTTACTTGATTTTTTACTATCATTCGCTTAAAAAACATTTTGCACGACATGCACGTAACGGCGCCATAATTTCTACCTAGTTAATATAATTTAAATTGTATTAATGCACATTTTTAAATATAAAATTATTTACAGAAATTACTAACTTGTTGCTTTATCGTTGCAAACAGCACAATGCAAGTTTGCTGTTTGTTCAGCCATTACATTAATTAAATATTATTAAGCATATTAATTATCTAATTAATATCTAATTAAATATATAATTCTATATTATATGTTAAAATTAAGCATTTATTAAAAATGTAAATTCTTGTTGATTAAATCACTTTAATCAATACAAAATAAAATAATCAAGCAAAAAGCAAAATGACTTTCACATTAGAATTTGATTAGAACTATTGTGTAAACATTTTGCAATGATAATAAAAAATGAACGCGTCAGAGCAGTTAAAGAGCAGATCAAATTATGCAATAGTAATTATTTTACCACTGTATAGTTTTTAAAATGTGATAACAAATCTCTAAGTAAAATATATCATTTATGTATTATACAATTAATTTTTGATGTACTTTTTAAATTTTATTAAATATATATAATCAAGAATAAATAAATAATAAATAAATATTTATGTATAATTTTGTTTAATATTATAAATGGAATAATGTTATAAACAAAGAGTTCATTAATAACTTTATTTCAAATTGTATATGTGGCGATATACCGGTCCATATAATTGAGCAAGTTGATCCCTATTCCTGGAGTGGACTATATCGCGCATTTGATTGAATACAAACTCATAGCGCGGAATAAAATGCATTAATTCGCGAAACACTGACTTCGCTTTGCTTTCCGATTGATATTTCAACTGTAAATAGCGTTGAAGTAAATACATGTAAACGCACTGTTCGTATCTGCAAATACAATCATGATATTTGTTATATTTATTTAAGTAACTAAAAGAGAAATAATTAATTTCAGTATTATTGTAATATAAATTGGCATTTTATACTTACTTAACAACATTCTTGTATAACAGATTGGGTCGATTTGGGTTATACAAAATAATCATGTTTAACTAAAACATTTTGAAACACAATTAAAAATATAGTTAAATAAATATTATTTTTTAATAAATTTTATTAATTTACCAAGCTAAGTAAAGTGCTATCTGAATCCCATAGTTGCAATAATTGATCAATATACTTGTTATAGTCTTCATACATATTTTCATTGATATGTCTTAGCATCTCCTTCTTGTATGTTATTCCAACTCCATTTTGCTAAACAAACATGTTTAACTAATTATAACAGTATATAAATACATAATGTTTATAATCATTAAAACTACTTACAAGATTATATATCCAGAGCTGTTTCTTAGCATCATACTCCTGCACAGCACTTATTAACGATATAAATGGGAAATTGTATTTTACCAAGATACGTTGATCATGTTTGCATAACTTTCTAAACCCAGTTAAACATGTTGACATTTTAATTAATGTTTTTAATTCATAATCCAACTTCGGAGTTGATGGTTTTAATAAAGACCAGTAGTCGTTTGTTTTTACAAAGTACTTGATAGTACACTGCTCATTACGATGTGTAGTAGCGGTCAAGAGTTCGGTTAACTTCAATCCTTCCGATTCAGTCAATTGGTTGCTGTAGTCACACATCGGACGCACTATCGCTGAGAATGTGTTTTGCGTTTCGATTGTTTCAAAAATATCCAACTCTTTAGCCAAACAATACGTTTCGATTGCAATCATTTCGTCCGTAAGTGTATTGCTATTAACGCTATAATTATCGCTAAATATTTCATCGAAAGCATCGACTGTTTTGTATTTGAAATCACTTGAGTTGTTGCTTGAGTTATCAGATATTATGCAAATAGACTTGTTATTTTCCTCGTTATTAGATTGTGGTTTTTTATTTTTACGTGTATAGGCTTTTCTGCATGCTAACTCGGATTCCGATAGTTTAAATTCCTAAAATAAATTAGTACATGCTAAATAAACTCTGACATGAATAAAGGATAAATGATGCTATTTGACATCAAAACAAACAAGTATAATTTACAAATCCCATTATTGTTTACCTTTTTTATGCCTGCTATTAAGCATTTTTGCCATCTACATTTTTTGCATTCTTGTCGAGTAGACTTTGTAATTACACATGCATTATTATTAAAACAAAGTAATTTCTATAAAAAAAATTACGATAAATATTTCTTTTTATAATGTAAAAATTTAAATAGTTTACTTTATTATTTCCCACGTGTCGTCGAAAAAACATTTTGCATGACATACACGTCCAGGCGCCGTAATTTTTATCTGGGTTAATTAATTAAACAACAAAATAAAACTACAATAATATGTATAATATATAGAAAAATATCTGATAAAACTAACTTGTTGCGATATCGTTGCAAACAGAACAACCCAACTTTATTTTATTATCGGCCATTTATTATTAAATAAAACAATACGTGTTTTAAGCAGTGTAAATAAATACAAAACTAAATAATACTTTGAATGTAGAGTATGAGTAATAAACGAAATAATGTTATTATAAATTACAAAATATAGCTATTACTCTAAAATAATTATTTAAAATCAGGCTAACATTTATACCTAATTTCATACATATTTTAAACATTGCTCAAAAGTTTATAATAAATAAACAAGTGGTTTAAATTAACTATTATCATACTTAGCAGCAATCATTATAGCAACTATCTAAGTTAAATAATTAATGTGTAATATTACATTATCAATACGTATATAATACAAGGAACTACCAGGTGTTCAGGCTTAAATTGATATGTGTATCTTGATAGCCCATACATTATTATTACTATAACTATATAAACATATATATAAAATTTATTACATATTTATTTAACAAACATTTTATTTATTTAACAATAATATTTAGTTTAGTGTTTAACATGAATAAATGTTATAAATAGCAATTTTAATAATAACATTATTTCAAATTGTATACTTGTCGATATACAGGCCCAAATAAAGGAGCTAGTTGATCTTTTTTGCGGGAGTGGACTATACCCCGCATTTGATTGAATACAAACTCATAGCGAGGAATAAAATGCATTAACTGCTGAAACACTGATTGCGCTTTGATATCCGATTGATATTTCAATTGCAAATAGCGTTGAAGTAAATACATGTAAACGCACTGTTCGTATCTGACAAATTCAATCATGATATATTAGTTAAATGACTAGAAAAATTAACTAAATATTTTAAACATAATTGTAATATAAAATCGGATTTTTACTTACTTAACAACATTCTTGTATAACAGATTGGGTCGATTTGGGTTATACAAAATAATCATGTTTAACTAAAACAATTTTGAAAGGCAATTAAAGATATAAGTAAATTAAATTAAAAACATTTTAATGTTTAATAATAAGTTACCAAGTTTAGTAAAATGTTATCTGAATTCCATAATTCCAATAATTGATGAATATACTTGATATAAGTTTCATATATATTTTCATTAATATGTTTTATCATTTCAGCTTTGTATGTTAGACCAACTCCATTTTGCTAAAAAAATATGTTAAACTAATTATTAGCAAATTAATATATTTAAACATAATATTTATGATTATATTTATTATAGTTACAAGATTATATCTCCAGAGCTGTTTATTAGCATCATATTCCTGCACAGCACGTATTAGCGAAATAAATGGGAAATTGTATTTCACCAAGATACTTTGATCATGTTCGCATAACTTTGTAAATCCGGTTAAACATGTTGACATCTTAATTAATCGCTGCAAATCATAATCCAACTTCGGTGTTGATAGTTTTAAAAACGACCAGAGATCACTTGTTTTTAACGTGTATTTGATAGTACACTGTTCATCGAGATGTGTGGTTGCGGTCAAGAGTTCGGTTAACTTCAATCCTTCCGATTCAGTCAATTGGTTGCTGTAGTCACACATCGGACGCACTATCGCTGAGAATGTGTTTTTTGAGTCGGATTTTGTGTCAAAAATATCCAACTCTTTGGCCAAACAATACGTTTCAATTCCAATCATTTCGTCCGTAAGTGTATTGCTATTCACTGTATATTTGTCGCCAAATATTTCATCAAAAGCATCGATTGTTTTGTTATTGAAATCACTTGAGTTGTTGCTGGAGTTATCTGATATTAGGCAAATAGACTTGCTATTTTCCTCTTTATCAGCATGTAAATTTTTGTTTTTACGCGTATAGACTTTTCTGCATGCTAATTCGGATTCCGACCTTTTAAATTCCTAAAATAAAAATACATGCTAGTAAACTCTGATATGAGTAAAGACTAAGTGATCAAGTTTATATATTTTTATAGCAAAAGAATCAAGTATAATTTCACAAACACTATTATTATTTACCTTTCTCATGCCTACAAGTAAGCATTTTACCCATCTACATTTTTTGCATTCTTGTCGAGTAGACTTTGTAATTACACATGCATTATTATCGAAACATTGTAATTTCTAATGAAAAAAAATATGATAATTATTACATTTTATATTATAATAATTTAAACACTGTACTAGATTATTGTCCACATGTCTTCGAAAAAACATTTTGCATGACATACACGTCCAGGCGCCGTAATTTTTATCTGCGTTAATTAATTTAAATAACATTAAATTAAACAAACATGATTAATCTATAGATAGATAAATGATAAAACTAACTTGATGCTGTATCGTTGCAAACAGTACAACCCAACTCAATTTTACTTTCGGCCATTGAATTCATTATTAAATAAAAACAATATGTGTTTTAACAAATGTTGTTAACTATAAAACTGAACTAGCACTTTGATTATATGAGTATCAAACTCATTAAAGTTATTATTTACTTACAAAATATAGACTTTACTGTAAAATTATTTTAAGTTTATATAAGCTAAAACTAAATTTTAGTAATTATTACGCTAACAATTATATTTAATTTAATATAATTTTTAAACATTGCTCAAAAGTTTGTAACAAATAGATTAATGGTTAAAACCAGTTTTATCAAAAACAACTAATGTATACTCATGTACAATAGTACCGATCATTATAGCAACAATCTAATTTATTTAATAAAGGGTAGAATATTATCTGTAGTTATATGTAATAACGAGCTGCCTGGATTTCAGGCTTAGATTTATATGTATATTTTTAAGAGAAATTGAAATATTATTATTACAGTACAAAATTGACATAATAATTTAATATAATTGAAAACAGTATTAAAATTATATTATTGGTAAAAATTATTAAATCGCTTCATTAAAATATTTTACTTATTTTATGTATACTTATCATATTGTAGACATGTATTGGCAGAGAAACATTGAACACATTGAAAACATTAAACACTATTAAACTGCTATTTATGTTAGTAATATTTTATAGAAATTTAAAGAATTTGCCAATTTCTTTTGTCCAAATGCATATTATATAAAAAATAGTTTTTATTTTGTAAAAATTAGTCATTGTTAAATAAAATTTATTTGTTTTCCATTAAATACAGTTTCGTTGCACTTAACAAAATGTAGATTTAATATTGATCAAATAAAGAAAGTTTAGAAGTACAAGCTATTTTATATTGTACATTTCAAGCTGTAATGGACCGATATATTTAAGAATTTCATCCTTTTTTCGAATCCAAATAATTTCACCAAGCTTATTGTACATAACTTCATGGCATGAAATAAAATGCATAAATTGCTGAATCCTTTTCTGCGCTTCACTTTCGGACCGATATTTAAGTCTTAAATAGCGTTGAAGTAAATACGTGTAAACGCATCGCTCATACCTTTAATTATAGCATGATAATTATGTTTAAAATTTATTAATAAACTAAGCTATAAAAATAAAACTTTTAATACTTACTTAACATAATTTTTATGTAACAAATTTGGTCGGTTTGGGTTATAAAAAATTATCATGCTTAGCTAATTAAATTTTAATTAGTAAATAAATATTAGTTAAATTTACTCATATATAAAAATAGCAGTGTATTTATTTTTACCAAGTCAATTAGTATACTGTCCGAATCCAAAAGTTCAACCAGGGAGTTAATAAACTTGCTAAACGTTTCATAAATACCCGCATCAATAGGTTTTAGCAATTCCGTTTTATATGCCACACCTCGTTTATTATTCTATATTAGCATGGTGAATTACACAACATTAGTATTTAAACAGTTATAATAAATTAAATGTATGTTACAAGGTTATATATCCAGAGCTGCTTGTTACTATCAAACGTCTGCACCGCTCTTATCGCCAAAATCAACGGAACACCAAATTTAAACAAAATCATTTGATCATTTTCGCAAGTGTTTCTAAATCCATTTAAGCATGTTGACATTTTGACAAATCTTTTAATCTCAAGTTCAAAAATAGAACTTTTTAATTTAAAAAGAGCCCAATAGTCGGTAATTTTTGTTATGTATTTAATAGTGCACTGCTCATTGAGATGTGTAGTCGCGGTCAAGAGTTCGGTTAACTTCAATCCTTCCGATTCAGTCAATTGGTTGCTGTAGTCACACATCGGACGCACTATCGCTTGGAATTGAGAATCGGATTCCGTTTTGAAAATATTTTCCAATTCTTTGGCCAAACAATATGTTTCGATAGAAATAATTTCGGCTTTTAATGCATTGCTATTAACTGTAGAATTGCTGCTTAATATTTGGTCTAACTTATCGACTGTTTTGTCATTAAAATCGCTTGAGTTGTCACTTAAACACATATTCTTGTTAAAAGTTTCTTTTGTATATCTTGATTTAGTACTTATATCATTGTAGTTTTTCCTGTATTTTAACTCCGATTTTAATTGAATTAATTCCTATAAATTAATAATAATAATATTTTATGTTAAATTATTTATGTATAAAACAAACAAGTATAAATTTAGAAATATAGCATTTACCTTTTTCATGCCTGCAATTAGGCATTTGTCTAATCGACACTTTTTACATGTTATTCTATTTGATGGATTGATTATACATGTGTTATTAAATTCACAGTAAAATTTCTAAAACAAAGAATAAAGAATTGTTTAAATTAATTTAAAATAAAATAATTAATTTTATAAATAATTTTAGTACTTTATTTTTAAGCATGTTACGTTTGAAAAACGCCCTGCATGATACACACGACCATACGCCATAATTTTTATCTAATTTATAAAATTTATCCAAATTATATTAAATATAATTTTTTAAATTAAATTATTATAAAAATCTAACTTGATGCTTTATCGCTGCATACGACACAAATATAGATTGCCGACGATTCAGCCATTTGTTGACGAATGCTGTGTAATTAAGCATTGTAAATAACTAATTTTGAAATAAATAAAAACAGCATTATGCTATTATAACTGTTTACCTTATAAATGTTACTTTATAAATCTTAATTTTTAAATTCAATTTGCAAATATTTTATGTGCAAGTATATTCTAATATTTTACAGTTTAATTAATTTACTAAAAATAAGAATAACAATAAAAGTACATTCTATAAACTAAGTAGTATTTCTTTAGAAATTTTACAACAAATAATATATACTTTATTTTGTAATAAGTAACTAGTAGTAATTATCATTTTTGATAGCTTAAGTAGATATTATCTGTACATAAATTAAAAAAGTAGTATCGTATATTAAATATCATTAAATAATAATTTGGAATTTAATTATAAAATCAAATACACAATTTTAATTTTTATAAAGATTATAATAAATTTTAGTTTTAAATTAATATAAGTTATTTATTTATTATATCTTTATTTTAATAAGTTATAAAAATAATTGTTTTACAAAATAGATAATAGTTAACATAATATAGTAAATAATGAAATGCACAAAATGTAGAAAATGTTATAAATTAACTCATTATTATTAAAAATTATAATTAATACATATTGCGAAATTGGCGATATAATGGTCCATAATAATTAATTAGCTCGCTCCTTTTCCGAGTCCAAACAATTTCAGTCAGTTTATTGCACGCATACTCATAGCGCGGAATGAAATGCATTATTCTTTGAAACATTGCCTTCGATTTGCTATTCGATTGACATTTCAATTGCAAATAGCGTTGAAGTAAATACATGTAAACGCACTGTTCGTATCTGCAATAAACATAATAAATAATTTATACTTAAACTAGTTTAATAAATTTTATAATAAAAATGCAAAATAATTTTTTTGCTTACTTAACAACATTCTTATATAACAAACTGGATGTGTTTGGATTATATAAAACAATCATGCACAACTAAACAATTGAATAAATATAATTAATATTTTAATTAAATAATTAATGTTTAATTAATTAACCATACCAAATTAAGTATAATGTTATCGAAATCCAACAGTTCCATTAATTGATAAATGTACTTGTTGAACGCGTAGTAAAAACTTGCATCAATATGCTTTATCAAATCATTTTTGTATGTTATACCAGTTCCGTTTTTCTAAAATAATTACGCATAATTAATTATATTTTAAATAAAATGTTAAAACAATTATATATGTTTAATTTAGTTACAAGATTATATATCCAGTGCTGTTTCTTAGCATCATACTCTTGTATCGTTCGCAACGACGAAATAAAGGCGAAATTGCGTTTTAGCACGATACTTTGATCGTGCTCGCATATGTTTTTGAAACCAGTTAGACATGTTGTTGTTTTGATTATATTGTTCAAATCATTATCCAGATTAGGAGCTGCTAGTTTTACTAAAGACAAGAAATCGCTAGTTTGTACGTAGTATTTGATAGTACACTGTTCATCGAGATGTGTAGTTGCGGTCAAGAGTTCGGTTAACTTCAATCCTTCCGATTCAGTCAATTGGTTGCTGTAGTCAAACATCGGACGCACTATCGCTGAGAAGGCGTTTCGAGAATCGAATTGCGTTTCGAAAATATTATCCAACTCTTTGGCCAAACAATACGATTCGATTGAAATAATTTCATCATTTAATGAATTGCTATTAACTTTGTTATTGTCATTAAATATTTGAACGAAAATATCGTCAGTTTTATCAATAAAATCGCACGACTTGTCGCTTGAGTTATTGTGTGTTAAACGTGTAAACTTGTTATTTAAATCTTCTTTACCATGTAACTTTTTATTTTTATCTTCACGCATTTTACTAAATGCCAACTTCGATTCCGGTCTTATAAACTCCTATATATAAAAATATATAATGAGTAATAATTTTGCTATACTTATTGATTAAAACAGAAAAACAAACAAGTACAGTTTGACAAATTTTTTTAATTATTATTTTAATTTATTACTTACCATTTTCATGCCGGCACTCAAGCATTTGTCCCATCTACATTTTTTACAATCTAGCCGAGTGGACACGTTAATAACACATGCATTATTTAAGCGACAAACATATTTCTAAATTAAAGAATCTGGTGAATAATATATTTTATAATGTAAGTTTTTTTAATACTTGATCTTTTAAAGCAATTCGTCGATAAAACATTTTGCATGACATACACGTCCAGGCGCCAAAATTTCTGTCTGGGTTATTTAATTTGTATTATATTGTTATAAGCATATGTTAATATATAGCAAGAAAGTTTTGAAATCTAACTTATTGCTTTGTCGTTGCAAACGAGACAATTTAACTGTATTTTGTTTTTATCCATTACTTTTATAAGGATTTATAAATATATTTAAGAATGCAACTTTAAAACAAATGTTCATTCAATTACATAATATATAATTTACAGCACAATTATATATAATTTAATATAGTAAACAATATATTATTTTTAATAGCTTTGATGGCTGCAAGCAAAGAAAAGGTATATATATATTCACCTTCATCCCACCCCACCCCACCCACCCCACCCACCCAGGTAGCCCGTTG
>JAQIXC010000287.1:0-33707 GCA_034697605.1 Metabelba pulverosa | reverse complement strand
TTATGAAAAGCGATACTCGTTTTGAATATTAATTGAATTGAAATGCGATTCGAGATTAACTCAATTCACATCTGTTTCTGCTTTCTCTCGACCAAACTCATTATGCCATAAATATTTTTTAAAATCTGCCATGGTTAAATATTTTAGCGTACCTCTCTACTTATAATAAGCAGCAATTTTATTTTAAACTATCCTAACCTTATTATTTATTTATTTATTATCAACTTGTTCGGTAATTTGCTAACAATTGCTAGATTATTTTAATTGTTTGTTTACTGTTTTGTGTAAAACATTTTGTGTAATTTTACTAATTGTTACAAGGTATAAATGCTGTACAGCTTATTAATTTGCTAAAATGTGTGTAACAAGCTTATACAGTATTAAAAGATACTTGTGTGAAAGTGTGAGTTTATTTTAATATAATGTATTATAATTACTTAAACTTGTTATAATACATTATTATTTTTTAGAGTTGAATATTTTTAATGTTTATAAATCATTTAATTGACTGTCGAATGAATGAACTGAACCGAAGACTCGATACACTATTTAATTGACTAATGGAATGACAATTGAAAAACAAATTAACTGTTTGCTAATAGATAGTTCTTTAAAAGGTTTTCACCCAGCAACAATCTATACAATTTTCCGACAAATTGACAAACTATTAGTTTAAATAGTTTTGAGAAAACTATGTATTAATAGAACATAAGTTGCGTTTAACGGCTAAACTCACGACAATATTGACGGCAACTCTTGTTTTTCGCCATTAGTTCGCAATTGTTTTGTAGTCATAAATATGTCGAATATTTTATTGTTTTCACTAATGAATTATTAATGACAATTCAACTATCGTTTACCATGTTGCTTTGTTCTTTAAATTACATTTGTTTCCAGACAGTTTTCAATAAAGTAATGCACTTTCCAAACATCTTTTTGAAATCATTATTATTTTATGCAGTTTACTAGTATTATCTTGTTTTAATATACTTTAATATAAACAATTGTATATTTTATAAAAAGTTTTTTACCATGTGTTAAGAATAACAATTTCTATATTACTTATGATAATTCTGCAGTATTAGCTAATACTGCTAAAGGCTATTTGTCAACTACATTATTTAATTTAAATATGATTAAATTTAACTCTCAGTCATTAATTAATTATCATATATTAGTTAAAAATTATTTTAGAATGTTTGCCAGAAATAGTATGGCAGTAACAGTAAACAGTAAATTATTTCGTTTTTCAAAAGAAGTAATTTATATGTTAAGATATATGCAGTATTAAAAACTAAATATTTAAATTTTTTATATATATTGAATAGTAATATTATCTTTTGATCTATTAAAAAGTTTTAAATCAATATTTTAAAGTTTTTATATAAAATATTGCTTTACTCTAATATTATTAAAGTAATAGTCATTATTAAGGAATTCTGGCACATTTGTGATTACATACAGTATGATAATAGTTTACGTTAATTAATAATTTCTATAATTTAATATGTTAATAATGACTGTGTCAAGGATAGATTTGCATAAAATATTAGCATTAAATGAGTTATTGGTTAAACATTTTGAAACAAACAGTCGTGGAATCTAACACATATTGTGAAATAAACTAATCATTCTTATGACTTCTTAAAATGCTAATTAATCGACTACTAATTGGTAATATGGTAAAAATAATTAGTTTAAATAAACTAATATGTTTTATAAAATTCGTATTACACACACAAAAAATATTTACTATTTGTCTAAACAAAATAATTATTGTATTAAAATTGTAATTCTAATTTTGACTTTTAGTCATATAATTTAGTGAAAATGTTTACAAATAATTTAATTTAAAAAATAATTTAAAACAATAGTTAAAATTTGATCTATTTACAAACTAATTTAAACCAAAACATATTATTAACTAAGATATAAATAATTAAATTTTATTAAAAATAATAATTAATTCTATAGAAACACATATCATTAGTAAAATTGGATATTGAGTAAAAGATTGTTTTAGCAAACAATTACAATACTTTTACAATTTAATTTGTTTTAGTCACGTTTAAATTTAATTAAAAGTAAACTAAACTATTTCACACACAATATAATGGGAAAATTATATTATTTATACTAATTTATTAGATTTCTAATTTAACTACAGATTGACTAATTAATTATTGGAAAAATCATTTGAAAGTTAACTAATAAGTTACTACTTGTACATATATAATTTGTTAAACAATAAGATTGTAATCTACACCAGACACTTTAAGTGCCAATTTTCACTCACACAAAGAAATAAACTGTGTAAACCCGTTTGATTTTTAAATTCAATTTAATTTGCACTAAAAAAGCGTGAGATAAAAGCGTTTAGAAGTTGTTTATTGCTAAAATTATTTGCAAATTTGCATGATTGTAAGTTAGCATGCAAGGCAATCTAAAACTGAGAGTTATTATTACGGATCTTAAACACTCATTAATAGATTTCAATTTGTATTTTATTTTAATTTCTAAATTTAGCAATTTCTATAATTGCATTTATTTAATTAACCTTATCTGCAAGCTAAATTTTAATTATTAAAGTATATAGTAGTTACAAGTTTAGATTTTAATAAAGTAAATTTCTAACAAGTTTGGCTCATTTTCTATGCAATGCAATAACCACGCAATGCTAAAGACCTGGCTAGAAACTATAAAATAATTTTATGCAGGCAAAATTTTCAAATCGTGATTGTGCAATTTTAAAACTTTTTAACAAAAATGTGATATTAATGTCTTAATTTTAGACCTGGCTTAATTTTATTGCTCAATTAAAGTATGACCGAATCGAAAATTAGATTTTTTTATTGATAATTATTTCGCTATTTATTTAAATAGACATTTGACTGAAAGCATAAATATGTAAATTGTTTCGAAAATATCGTGTTTTCCGACCTTAAGGCCCAACCAATTGGTTTAAGACATAGACATTACGGCTTAATAACCAATAATTTCTATTCTTAATAAAAAAAAGTTCTCATTCTTTGCAATTAGTTTGTCTCTAATGTTGTTTAGAATACCAATAATAATACTTTTGCAAAAAAGTTTGCATTTTCTTTTTTCATTGCACTAAAATTGCTTATTTTAATTTATTATTATTAATTCTAGTAATAATAATATGCCGAATATGCCTTGATTATTTTAAAATATTTTTCTTTTAATATAAACTTTGATGATATGTTTAAAATAATATTTTTATTATTGGAATTTTCACACTTGTATTCAATGAAATAATTAAAATTATTATTTTTAGACAATTTTGTAGTCTGTGCAAAACATTGTAAACCATATTAGAGATAGTGTTTCTTAGAAACTGTTTATCTTCGGTAATTATTGTTAATATCAGCTTATTTAAATTTGTTTTATTCATGTTATTTAAATCTAAATTTGAGTTTTTAAATAATTCTAATTTGTTTAATTATTTAATGATGCTTTATACACTTTATAGCTTAATTAATAGATAGTTGCTTAGTTTAAATATTTAGTTTATAAAGTAAAATAAAAAGTTGTATAAATACTGTACTAATTTTATTGATTGGTAAGTAATTTTGGTTCAAGGTATTTTAAGGACATTTATTCATCTTACTTTATTATTATTGTTATATTTAATTATTAAAATTAAAATTAATTATATTTTAGTTAATAATAAATTCCTAATAAAATTCGACAAAACCTTTTCAATAAAAAAATAGTTGTTGAATTGTACGCTAGCTTAACTTCAAGTTGATGCTTTGATTATTAATTACTATAATAGACAATAATTCAAAATTTAATAGTTTTGTCATTTATTAAATTTATTGCCAAATATTTATCTCAATTTGTTTTACGAGCAATAAATATTAGAAATAATATTTCAGTCTTTCATAAATATAAAACAAATAATTATTATTTAATTCAAATATAAAGCCATTAAACCAAATAAATTAAAATTTAACTCATGTTTGTTTTTCAAAGAGCTTAGTTTGAAATGCTATAAATTTTCATGTTTAATTTAAATCTTTTTAAATTCAGCATTACAAATCAGTTTTTCACCAATTAAAAATCTAACTATTGCCTGTCAATATATATTGTATAAATTTAGTGTAATTATTGCTGCGGTAAATGTATCAATGTCATTTTTTTTTGCAAAATAAAACAACTCGAGAATGTGACTTGAATTTTGTTAAACACCCGTCTAATTAATAAAGACATTAAATGCAATAAATTATAGTTTTAGCGAATCGTTTAGCAATATTAGGCAAAAAAATTAGATCTAATTTCGATTGCAGTTCGAGAGTCGAGTCGAGAAGCAACTGCTCGTCCGTCGCGTCTCTGCCAACACATCCGAACAGACATCGCGTGTCTGAGACTAATAAACACTTACGCCGTAAGCCGTAGAGAGATATCAGACTTAATGACTAAATAGCATAATATTGATGACTCGACTGAACAGAGATTTATCTGAATTTTTAATATTTTATTTCAGAATTTCTTATGCTTTACAGTAGATTTCTTAAATGATTTTTATCGCTTTCTACTGTATATACGGAATATTTTTGTTGTTGATCTAAAGATTAATTTTTATTCAGTTTCTAAGCTCTAGAAAAATGGGTAAATTAAAGTAGTTACCAAGTAGTTATTTTGGGAAAATTTCAGCGCATTTGGTAGCAAAAACGCATTTAGTGTACAGTCTATTTTTACGTTTATTGTTGGGCTCTTCATATAATTGTGTCGATTCCGCGCCAGGAGTTGCTAATAAGGCTCACTAATAGCCAGCAATTAATTTCAAGTATTTTTTCATATACTAAATATGTAGACATTTTTATAAATCAATATAATTAATCTAGAATAAATTACTTTATTTCGTTTACTCGACTACTTAATGAAATATTTTCTTTAATTAAAGTGAAGTTATTTTTCTATTTTCTCACATTTAATGTTAATAAAACATTTTAACTCAAAAACTAACTAAAATAATATTTGAAATATTTTATTTAGGCTAGTTAATAGTTGAAATATTTAGCCATGTCTTATTTATAGTTATATAAAACCAAATTGACCCGAACTAGTTTCGAAATCGCACATAACATACAAAATAACAAATTACAATTATATTGAAATCACATTTTAAAAAATCACATTTAAAATGTTAATACACTGTATATCGTAATAAATATTTATTATTAATATAAAGTATGAATTTATTGTTTTAAAAAGCCATTAAGTGAAGTGTATTTTTCAATTCAATCACATATTTAACGCCTATTTATGATAAAGAGTCGCTTCGAAGCACTGGAACTCACTTTTTGATTACAGGTTTTTATTCGCAATTTCGAAAAACTAAAACACCATTTGAATGCAATTTATCCAGTTGTTTTCTTGCATTGTGTGGGCAGTTGCACAGACATCTATCAATTTTAATTTGAAAACTGTTTTCTGATAATGTTTTAAATCATTTGTACAGTACTTCCAATCGAGTAATGGATTGTTTTGCAGTCAAACGTAATTGCAATCAGTATTTGCCAAACACTGTCAGTCAATGGCCTAACTTTTAACCCGTTTTCGAAACTTTATAAACTTTAAATGATAACAAGTTTAATTTTAATAAATTTAAATTTCAATTATGGGTTTAATCGCGATTTGGAATTAAATTCTGATGTTTAATATTCTATGAAATGTAAAATTCAATTTAAATAATAGAAAATCAAATATATTAAAAATAATTGGATTTAAAATTTTTGATATTTACTCTGTAATAGAAAACGTTTAATCGGATTAAGTGTTTGAGTAGATTATTAAACACACGATTAGTGCCGTTTTGTAGAAATAGAAATGTAAAACAACTTAATTTCAGTCACTTCATTATTTAACTTATAATTGTATAAAGAGCACTATGCAAATCAGTAGAAATGTAAGCATGATAAAAAATACTTGTCATAAAGTGAAATTGTTTCTAAATGCATGCGAGCTATACGTTTGGCGCCGATAGTCAGCGGGAGTCAGATATATGGACACAAAAGAGCCGTTTAGTGAATATTGAGTGGATTTTCGACACTTTTGAAGGAATTTCGAAAACACCTCATTTGCCTCAAAAGACATACATTTTGTAAACCTTTAAACCTCTTTCGGTGCAAAACAACTGCGATATCGAGTAAATCAATGATTGGTTTTGGAGTGAAAACTGTTAAAACATTCGTTAGGCTTATGAGAGGACCACCACTGCTGAGCCACTCGACCGGCCCTTTGCCAGCGCCTGGCCTTCGACACGCATTGCCAACAACCATATGATGTGACTGACGGGACAGTCATTAAGTGTACAGAATGTTCGTTAAAGTACTAATAAGTATTGATATAATTATCGTCAATAGTCTGAATAATGTTCACTAATATTAATATTCTTTCATATAATGACTAATAAATGTAACATTAAATTAGCAAATTATGTAAAAACTAATTATTCATAAAATAGGTAGATCAAATTTTAATAAAATAATAATTAATAATAGCTTAATACAGCAATAAAATAATATTGATTTAGCAATTACATTATTTTTCAAATTTTGCTCATGGCCTTTTTTATCTTTAAACTTTTTTTTTATTGTAACAAAATGTGTTGACAAAATATTAACATTGATTTATTTGTTAACGATATTTGTTCATTGTACTCATTTAATTACCTGTTAATTTTTAATCTTGCCTGGTTTTTTTGGGTTGCGTTAAGTAAAAATTTAATGTAACAATTTTAATATTTAATCATGTTTAGTAATGATAACTTGCAAATAACATTTATAATTTTATATACTGTATGAAACTTCAAACATATTATGTATAGTAAATACTAATTAACTTATTTAATTATCTATGTTTAAAGTTTTTAAAATTGACTTTCCATTTGATAATTTATTTTAACTTTTAAAAATTAATATTTCAATATCAAAGCTGTTACAATTTTAAAGATAATTAATTTAAATAATCACAAATTTGAGTAATTAAATTTAAAAGCAATTTAGAAAATCAGTAAATTATATTTTGATTAAAATATTGATAAGCAATTAGTTAATGAGATTTTATTTGGCAATAAATGTATTGTTTAATTAGTTTTGCTTTACTTGACTTAAAACTATTCAAACCATTACTGATAATCAGTAACAATTAAAAAACTATATGGATATTAGAAACAAAATGATTCACTCGTTTAGAAATTGCTAGTTAATTAGAGAACGTATATTGCTACTTAATTAGAAGTTAAACTATCATATATAAAACGCTTAATGACAGGAAACAATATATTAAATTTGAAAAAAATATTTATAATTTTATTATACATTTTCGTTTCGTACGACTCGACTGAACAAAATGTAATTCAAAACAATCAGTAATTCGGAGAACGGAGATAGCAATCACTGATTTATTGAACAATTATTTTCGAAAATTACATAATTTATTTGTTTTCTTATTTTTCGTTCTGTAATTGTCTTTTAAATTAAAGATATCTTATTAAAGCCCTAATTGAGTCATTAGATTATATATTATTTCGTTTATAATATTTTTCTCTTTTTGTTCGCCGTTTGGGTCTTAAGAGTCGAAAATCTAAATAATTATATAATAAATGTATTGAAAATAGAGGCAATTTGTCCCGTTTGCATGTTTATTAAGATGAAATTTCCAAAACGAAATTCGCCCATAAAAGTCATGTCTTTAAGCGGTTCTACATATCCTATTGGCGCTCACACAGCGAGCGGAGGGAACGGCAGCGAAAGTCATCATAACTTCGTTCGCCGTTTTGGCCATAACTTTACGGATTACTGACAATACGTTTGTTGCGGCGAATCGTCGTTAAGAAAGTGGAGAAACATTTGAATCGCAGATATTCTATCCGAATATTGCTATTCATGGCATCGAGAAGCGCATAAATTGTGGATTGCTGTAATTTCACCTCGCACTCGTTTTGCCGAGAATGGCAGATTATAGACATGTTTGAGAATGTCTTAATTTCAGATTTGTTTTAATTTTATGACCCAATAAAAGCCGAGAATATGTCTGCAAATAGATATAAAATCTAATTTCGCCGTTAAATCAGTATTAAAGCGATTGAATGAACGCTCGAATGAAAGCAGAAATATGTAAATCATTTCGAAATGAATTGCGTTTTCGGCGGCCGTTACGACGCGACTAAGCATTGGCGCAGATATGACGACATTACGGCTTAATAGCCGATAATTTTAGTCGCATTTAAAGCAAATATTTTATTTTATTTATGTTTTCATGTAATAAGATATTAAAACATATGCAATAAATTGTTCATTTCTGTTGTTTATTATATTATTAACAAATTTTACATAAATTTTATGCAATTTTTAAAAACTTCTTAATACTAATTCCTTACCAATAAAACAAATTTGATTTTAATTTATCAATAAATAAATTATAAATATCATTAATATTTATAATTTAGTACGTTCTTAATTTATGTACCTGTTTGTGATAAACATGTGTTTTGTAAATTTAACCTGGGCTTAGATTATAAAATTTCAAATTAACTACTGTTTAAACTATATTTTGAAAATAATCATGCTAATTTTTATCTAACTTTCTAAACGTTGCTTTCGTTCTACTCTTAAAGCACATCGACAGCCATCGCGTGTCTGACACTAATAACACTTATGCCGTAAGACGTGGAGAGAGAGAGAGAGAGAGAGAGAGAGAGAGAGAGAGAGAGAGAGAGAGAGAGAGAGAGATCGGACGTAATGGTAAAGCTATTACTGAATTTAAGATTTAAAAGTATAAAAAAATGTGAACTTCTGATTGAAACGGATAACCAATTATTTATTGCTTTATATCTATTTCTAGAACTTTATACCAAAAACCGGATTAGTCTTAGAATTCAAATCTATTTATTACACATTTATTACTACACATTTCGAATAAAGAAGTAGATTTGCGAAAACATTTCTTTCGTTAAACTCCGCTAAAAGTAGTCATGTTGATTTATCTACAAATTGAGTTTGCTAATGCGGTGATAATAAAATAAGAATTGCTTAAATCTTAAACAACACAATTCGCATTGCTTAAAATATTA
Organism: Metabelba pulverosa; assembly: GCA_034697605.1. Taxonomy (NCBI): domain Eukaryota; kingdom Metazoa; phylum Arthropoda; class Arachnida; order Sarcoptiformes; family Damaeidae; genus Metabelba; species Metabelba pulverosa. The sequence goes on along the minus strand of JAQIXC010000287.1, from coordinate 24,604 downwards.
TTAAAAATGCTATTCTTTAATTTTTGAAATACTTAGCGTTTGTTATTTATCTAAAATATATTTTCGAAGTAAAATTTTACATAATTCTACATGCAAGTTTGTAAAATACAAAAATAGATTTAAATATACCAAGTAACTTGTAAGTTTACTTATTTATCATCATAAATATAGCTTAAACTGTTATAATTAAAGCTGGTAAGTTTAGAAAGTGAATAGGACTAGAAAGATTATTATAATGTTAAAGTTTTAATTATGTTTGAAATGTTCACGATTAGTGGTCTAAATATACAGTATCAATATTTATTGCTTAATTCTTTAAACTACTTTGTGTATTTATTCGTTTTAGAAACTTATTATTATATATTAAAAGAAATATTTTATTGTATTTGTAGACAATAAGTAATTTTTATACTTTTATGTAAAATTATTTATATTTTAGCAACTTTATTTTACACAATTTTGTATGATAAATAAAAATCTCTGTAAAATTACAACTATTACGAATAATTTTACAAAGTCACTAACGCTAGAAATAGTTGACTTTAAGTTTTGCTTTTGACTTAAAAATTTAATGAATAACGCATTCAATGATCACTTGTGTTCTGAACAGATATTCAGTGATTGACTGCATTTCGTTTGTCTAACCAATAGTGATGGCATCAAAAGCGAGCGACAGTTCCACGGCTTCAGTCACGTCTGCGGAAGTCTTCGCTCGAGACTCGATGTCGCGATTCGGCGATGACTTATGCGAAGAGGTTCTGCAGTTCTAGTCATTTGAGGACTCGTTTCGCTACGAATGTGTGTCCGAACAGTGGCGCCGATCGGCACATAAGAGACGAACGCGTCTTGAAGTCAACGGTCAGTTGATTCGCAAATTGTTTCGAAAAGCAAATCGCTGTCACTTCGACAACACGTTATTCGAGTCAATACTTGGAAAGTGCGAACACGTGTCGCAAATCGCACTCAGAATTAGCCGCTATTGCGGTTGCAATCAACTGATGAATAAAATACTCGAATCGATAACCAATTCGTGCGATAATATCACTCGCATTGAGTTCTGCGGCCATATCCCTAATACCGCAATCGACGCGCTTTTCGCCAAATTTCACCCAAAACTGAACAGTGTATTCGTCGTCGATTGCGAGCATTCGGGGCAAAACAGCAATTCAATAGCTGTGCTAAAGTGGTTGCGTCGGTGCGATCGACTCGAACGCGTCGGTTCGGACGATCACGACTGCGACCAACTGTTCACCGATTATCCGAATACCGAATTGGTTTTGACCCAAAAGTTGGCCGAAATTCGGCTCAAATACTGGGATGGAAGTGCGAAAGCGTTCGAAGCGGTGGTCGGAAACTGCGCGACGAGTCTGAAGAGGCTTTCCGTTACCATCGAATACACAGGCGATACCGCTTTCGACGCACTCGTCAATGGATTGTCGCGATTAACCGCTTTAGTCGAACTGACCGTTCGAATCAGATATTTCGACTATTTATCAATGACTCGATTGGCGCAAATCGGTGACAATTGCGCGCAAATAAAGAGCTTTGCATTCGATGCCGAATACTACCACTTCTGCCACAATTCGGATGCGATTGCGGTGATCGGCGAACACTTCGGTCGCTTGACTCGACTTCGCGTCGCTGTCGACCATAGCTATAAGTATCCGCTTTCGAGTCATTCGTTTCGAACGTTTCGAGTCTTAACGCATCTGTCACTCCGTTTCCAACAAATTAATGCAAATCAGTATCCAATTGACGACTCGTTCTTCACCGATATTGACAAACATTTGCCGAAATTAGAGTATTTGTCGATAACTAACGCAAACATAACAGAGAATGCATTGAATTGTTTGGCAAAACCTCGAAATCTGCGCTCAGTTCGCGTCGAACGCAATACACAAGAAGTGAGCGAATCGTCACTTTCGGATCTGATTCGCAATTCGGCAAAAATCCGAACCGTTTTGGTTCGCAAATAATGTTTTTTAATGTTTTTATCAATTATTTGTAGTTTTATTTTAATTCACTAATACAGAGATTTTATTTTATTAAAATGCACAAAATAATTAATATGAATAACCAATATTTTGTCAAAATATAATGCAGTAATTTTAAATTTTGTAATCAACTCAATTCAGTTAATCTTGTCAATAATCAGCTAACTTAGCAAGCATATTTTATAGTTTTGTAGTTGATTTAAAGTAATTTATTCGAGCTTAATTTTACAAATATAAAGTATTAAAATTATTTATAAATTAATTTCAAATATATTTTGTAATTTATTTAAAGAAAAAGTTTGGTTTAAAGTAATCGGTTGTGAACTGCAGTCAAGCGAACAGTGAGACCACCGATGAGTCGATACACCAGTTAGTCGTCTAATGGATCGGCAATTGAGATGCAAATAGAAACTCATTTCTCGTTTTAGTCGAAGTTTTGCCTAATTTTAGAGACAAATGCCTTTTTTGGGCAAAACTATTCATTTGCTAAACAATTTGTCGCATAATTTTCGAGTTTCGCTGAAATATATGAACAAAACTCATGCGATAGTTAACTCCTAATTCCGTTCGCAATCACATCATTAGCTGCAAACCCGACGTCATTTAAATTCTCACATTTGTCTCAAAACTAAAAGTAATTTACATTTCGAATGACATGAATAATGCTTTTCTTATTATGTCATTTAATGAGTATTAGCGTCTAATTTGATATTTAGTAAGTTTATTACAGTTTTTGCATGGTTAAAATGAAAGCTTTGCAATTAGTAAAAAATGAAAATATAATAATGTGTCTTATATAAATACAAAATTATTGTTGCTAAAATTCATACAATATATTTAAGCAATATAAAATATGCACAGAACACATAATTAAGTTTACAAAATCCTTTAAACATATTAGTTTATAAGTTATACAAGTATTAATAAACATTTAATTAATAGATTATTTGCAAACAATATTTATTACAATAATATTAACAAAGGTTAATTAACTTTATTAACAAAGGTTTACCTAACTAAAGCAGCAAGTTAACAAAATTATGTCTTAAAATAAGAATCCAAAGTTTTTTTTTAAGAATAAATAAATTTAAAACGATTTTATTAACCAACTGATTAGAATTTCAAATTAATTAAGCATTAAATAAAGATAAAAGTCACACAAATTAACGCTTAAATTATTTATATCAGTAATAAAAAATTGTTTGGCAGTCATCACAGAAAGAGATTTCTTCTAAAGTATACTCTATTTGCACAAAATGCAAATTAAATTTTTCAATTAATTAAACCATGATACCATTACAACATTAAACAAACTAGTTTGCTAAGTAAAACTTTAAATTAATTTAAGCTTATTCGATACTTAATAAAATGCAAATTAATCTAGATGCAAAAGCGGAGAAGAAACTAGTTAAAATCTATAATTAAAAAGTTTTATATTTAATTAAATCAAAAGCTCGTAATCATGCATGTTAATTATTCAAAAACATAAATCCATGATTTTTAAAAAACAAATAATTTTTCGTTAAAGTGTCTTGGTTGATTGAAGGGTACAATATCACTTGATTTTCATACCGTAGTTACTAAAATGCCTTGCTTAGTTTTTACAAAAAAAAGCTTTAGACTTTAAAGTTTAGAGTATTGCTCTGAATTTATAGCCAATAGATAAATCAATAGTTTTTACAATTAAAATTTAGCATGGCTAAACATAGGTATAAAAGTAGACGTTTTTAATTAGGGTTTGAAGCGAAACAAAGGCATTGCCGACGCGTCTGAATAGCCATCGCGTGTTGAGTACTCGTAAACACTTTCGCCATAAGCTATGGAAAAGCGATATCCGAGTGAATGACACAATACGAGTGATCGTAAAGAATACGTTATCTGATTCTGCAGTCGTACTCTTACTTTTATTCTTGCTAGTTTTTAAGTCTACAAGTATCAAGTTTTCGTTTTAGGATTTTATCTCTCTAGTGAGTAGAGATAAGAACTTATTTATTCAAGCTAAAATCTCAAATTAAAAAGCCTAATTTAGCATAGGACTTTAAACCGGATAGAATTAAACTATGTAATTTACTAAATGTTACGTTTATTACAGAACTTGATTTACATTTTGAAGCTGCGATGAGAAGACATTCCTTCGATTTAATAGATATGTTGACTATTCTTCAGAAGTGCTAAAGAGATTCGCTAATGACTGGTAATTAATTTGGCAATTATTTTGTATCAAGTTTCTAATTAAATTAATTTATATGCATAATATATTATTATATGAACACATTAAGTGAAAATAAAAACTAAATCTTATTTCAGTTGCATTGAATATAATTGATCTTACTTTTTTCTTGATACTTTATTATTATTTTTTGCAATTAAAATTATGGGTAATACATTATTTTTTATACATTGCTAAAATTCACATCTTGATAAAACTACTACAGTATTGGCTGAATTAATTTTATTCAATAAAAATTCAATTCAATTTATATTTTATAATTTTAAATTAAAACACATTTGAAATAATTTTCTCTTACCGTATAATAAGATTATAGCAAATAGTAATCTATAAATTTTGTGCCGGATACAAAAAGTAGAAAGATTACGATTAAATGCTTTTACTGGTACCAAATGGTCGGAAAATATTTAAAGTAATTTCTAACAACAAGTGCTTTTCAATAAAGATGTCAAAGACTTCATCAGTCGTTCGGATAATTGCTTAAAAATATTTTGATCGTCAATAGCGATGATTATTTGCGAACATTTTGTAGCCATTTGTCGATTTAATAAAGAAATCAGAAATTTCGAAATTTTTTGAAATATTCCAATTTATAGCTCAGCTAATCATTTCGGCAAATATTTATATGTATTTTTCGATACGATGTGGAAAAACGAGTCACCCATTGGCGCTCATTCGACACTCGGATCGCGTGTCGAAGACTAATAAACACTTTAGCCGTAAGTCGTTGAGACACTGATCAGACTTAATGACTCTCTCTATTGAAGAGCAAAAACACATTTTCGAACTTTTATTTTTCACTTTTCTTTCATTTTTTAAACAGATTTTTTCTGTTATCGCGTTCTTTATTTAAATCCATAGATAATCTTAATAGTTTCACTCTATACCTGCACTTTGTATTACTGTATTTATTCATATTCTGTATTAAGTTATATGCGGAAGAAATTGAAACTCGTATTTTAACAAACTAAATTAATAATTGATTATGACTCATAATTTATAAGTTGTGTGTATTTTCAAGAAAAATTCATCTATTTGTTTGATTAATTAATAACTATTAAGCGACTACGAAAACCTCAATCAATAACTATTAAACTTAACATTAAATCTAGCATAATTTTGCACTAGAATTAACTAGTATAAACTTTGTATTAACTATATTTTAATTATAAAATAAATGATAGAATTAAAATAATCAGATAATAACACAAAATAGCAAACATGAGATAACAATCTTTGATTTATTGACAATTATATCAAAATTATATAATTTATTAGTTCTTCACAATTGCCGTAAAACTCAATTAAGGCCTAATTGAGTCATTAGTTATCAAAATATTAATGTTTTTGTTTGTCGTTTGCTTTTAAGTGCAAAACAAATAAAACATAAAATAAACAAGCAGATGTTAATTTTAAAGTACGATTGCTAATTTCTTATAAGTTACAATCGCTAATAATCGTACAGTTATAAAATTGGCTGCTAGATATGCTATCATTTACCTAATATTTTTAGTTACAATCCTAATTGCAAATAATAAAAGTTTTAGCATGCCCAAATATTGAAATAGAGCAATTTTTTTACTATATATTTATAATCAAATATTATTTACAATTCTAAATATTGAAATAATTTCCGTACAAATGTAATTAATATAGTAAAAATACTTATAATATATTGCAATTTATGCATGCTTAAATAACTTGTTGAAATTTTAGAAATTAGTTATATAATATCATATTTATAATAAATGTATATACGTATTAATATATGTTATATATTTCTCCTGTTTAATTATATTACAAAATTTTAGAAATGGAATGTCATAAAAAGTTATGATTGAGTAAAATTATATTAATGTAAAGTATTTTATAGATTTCATATCTTGATAAAAATTCTTTAATTGCAATTTTATGAAAAGAATTTTGAAATTTTATATAAAAGTTAAAATGTTTTAAAGTTTTATTTCAAAACTCATATCAGCCGTTAATCAAATAAAGATATGTTTGTAATTTTTAACTTAACCTGTACACTATATACCTGTAGTATATATATAAAAGGCTGATATAAAGTTTATACAGTACAGTACTATACTATTGCATTTAAAAAGTTAGCCATCATAAATCAAGGAATCTTAATTAAATTTTAAGTACTATTCTATCATTTTATTATGTAATTTAAATAAACATTAAACACAAGAACTAATTGATTAATTTTGAAAAAAGTAATAAAATATTTTTAAAAATTTAAACTCAATCTAAATAGTGTATAAAATCATAGAATCATTGAATATTCAAAAAAAAAAGTTTAATTAAAGATAAGCAGATAGACAAACACTCATCACTACATTCAGAGGCTATTACGAGATTGAAAATTCAAATTAAAAAATATTTATAATTTGTAAATAAAGTTGAATTTAATTATTTTAATTGATCTTATTTTTAAAAGTCAGATTTAAGTTACTGATTGCTGAATAGCGGTATATATACACAGTTTGAAGTGAAGTGAAGTTAATAGCGGGTGAACAGAAATGAAGTTTGTACAAATTATTTACTAAAATTATTTCTTTATTAACAACCAGAATTTTTTTTATAAAAATTTTTGAAATAAATAATTGCTCTTATTATTAAAATATTTTTTGTTAAACCAAGGTTAATTGATCTCATAATATTGTCTAGATATTAATTAATAAATTTATAATATAAAATTTTGTTATGGATCAGTTCGGTGATCTTCTTGTGGTCAACATTAAATACTGTGTATATATACCCGCTATTAATATAAGATTTTTAAAATATCAATAATTGACATTAAAATAATTTTAAAAATAATCGAATTGCATTTAATCTATTGATAATTACAAGACATTTGATGATATTAACCATTGGATCAAATTCATCTTTGAATTTAATTGCAAAGCGCGTGCATCTAAATCGTACGAATAATTATTTGACTTTACATTATTTACTCTCTCCTACTTATTGAGTCAAATTGTGGTCAATATCTTAAGATAATTATCTGTTTTTATATGCATTCGATTCAGTGATAAATAGGCTTTCTTTTGATACCTCCAACTCAGATATCGAATTAATATTTAAACATTTATTCGACTTTAAAGTTACAAATTTTCAAATTTCTCAATCGATTCAATACTTTTTTGACTTACAGTAAGTACCTGTATACTATTATAATACCTGTATACAGAGTAAAGTTAATGAGTAGTATTGCTAACCACGTGCTGCACTCTTATGAGCAAGATTGGCATTAATAAAAAAAATACCAAGAATAATAACTATCTTATTAATTTTCTTGTATTTTATTTTATAAATTACAAAACAAATCAAATATTAAAAATAGATTAAAATTAAGCAAACATAATTACTCCAAATTTATTTTATTCTACACAATAACAGAATTAATTATAAATCATAATTGTGTCATAAATAAACACTTGTTATTCCAAATAAACAAAATTAAAAAAATATAATTGGTTTAAATAAAATAAGATAATAATTAATTAAAATGTATGCAAGTTTAAATTTGGAAAAATTTAGAGCATAATTAATTAATTAATAATATGGTTAATCATAAATCCATTGAATTATTGCCAAAAGGTAGAATTAGTCATAGCAACTAGTTGCAACTAGTTGTTAGCAACTACTAACAAATATAGATGCTATTTATATCCAGAGTATTATTATTACACTTGAATCTACTTTAGTGCAAAAATTACAAAAATTATTACTCATTTTATCTGCGAATAACATGATAAAACAATAATCTCAAAAGCTCGACCTTTTGCAATGAAATAATACACTAAAACAAAAGAAATTAATTCCAACTTTATTTCCAGTTTTTAGCATGTTTATTTAATTTATTAAAAGTTGATTAACAAATTATATTACTAATATATCAATAAAAGCCAATAAACACATAATAAGTAGGGTAGTAGGTGAAATTAAGCATAATAAATAAGAAAAAGAATGCGCATTATTCGTCGCGCCCACAAGTACCCGGGTATCGGTTGAGGTATGGATGGCATTCATTAGCACAGCATTCGCCGTCCGACCAGCACTTCGAACGCGTTGTCAAACACTTGCGATAAGTCTTGCGATTGAATGCAAAATAGCTATTAGTCGTCGACTTCGGCGCGAATTGACGCACATCTCGACCGACGAGTGATCGCTCGGTATAGCCGTTCGCGTAATCAAAGTACACGTAATACTCGTTCGGCATTACGTAATAATAGCGATATCTCGTCGATCGCGTTTGCATAACAAGCAATGTTGCAAATATAAGCATGCACACAGCCAAAGCCTGGTTACTATTGACAAAATAATAACTTTGTAAACATTTGTAAATATAAGCATGGTTTTCGATGAATTTACCTTTTGTTAAATGTCATGTTTGTTCGAAAATGTATTTTGAGTTTTGGTTTTTTATTTGCTATTATAAATAAACTCCGAAATAGCAGTGAAAATAAAACAAAAATATTGTTGAGTATAAAAAACTAGCCGAGAAAGTGAATCTTGTATTTCAAGGTTTTTATATAGTATAAAAAATTAGGCAATGTCATTTTTTCTGAAATTAATTGCTATAAATTACAGACTTATGGCATAATTATTAACTATTAGTTGAATATTATAAATACTAATTAAAATTTAGAACTTTTCGAAAAACATTCTATTTTTAATGCTGTTTTCGCAGTGATTGGAATGCTAATTTCTGCGAAAGTTAAACACCCTTAATTTAATTGAATCTAAACATCGCTTGCATAATTTTCTCTTTTGAAAATAACATTTCGTATTTATAGCAATAATTATCTCATATTATATATGTAATTGAAAAGATGCTATCCTTGTGACCATAAAAACCTAATTAATCAAACGTTTCGACAAAATAACATGCTACACCTTAAAATAAATTGCCAAAATTCTTATCATTTTTTTAATGTGGATTATTTGCTTGTGTTTTATTATTTATATAGCTATTTAGAGAATAAAAGTTTTAAACGTTTTAACATTTAATATCAAGTTTGGTGTAGTAAATATAAATATAGATTTATAACAAGATGATATTTTTTGTGAGTTAATACCTTTACAAATATTTTAGGTTTAAAGGTTATGTTTAATTCACGCTTAAGTTGTGCAAACAATTAATATATTTTTGTTTTTACTATTAAGATTGGCAATAAAATTATATCGCACTCTAAGGTAACAAGTAACTATATTGTAAATAGTTTTATTAATAATAAGGAAATCTATATTAACTCTTTTAATACTATAATAATAATTATTTTTGGGCTATCATTACATAATATTAAACAAAATATAAAGTTTGTTAAACTTAATTATAAATATATTAACTTTTTACAAAACAAACAATTAACATATTTAATATTTTAATTTAAATAAACTTCATTCTCATAGTCGAATAAATTGTTAAAAATTACCATTATATAAGAAAAGAATCAATAATTGATTCTTTTCTTATAACAATTATTGTTGATAAAAATCAGATTGCAATTTTTATTGCATTATTATTTCACAAAAATTAATCGCTTGACTCAACCCAAACGTATTGCTCAGACATTGGCGGCGAAAGTAATTTACAATTCTATTGATATGTCTCTGCAATAGCTTAATAAAGATAAACAAATATAAGCAATATTATATAATGATTAAAATTGACTTTATTGAATTATTATATTCATTCGCACATGACTAAAAGTACAAAAATCAACAGTATAAAAATAATGGCACATTATATAATACAGTGAAAATGTATGTACAATTTGATTGTAAAATATAAAACAAAATACAAATTTATAGCTATATATCACTTGAATTGAGATCGAAATATTAAAAACTTATACTGTACAGAACATGATAAAAAAATAAAAACATTTTCAACTAAAGACTTATTTAAAAGCGGCGACTGATAGCCGGCTGGAGCCGGAAGACGTGTCGCGCGAATGTGCCGGCGCTTGATATACGACACTCGGCGCGACGGCCACGAACTGCTGCGTATAGATGTAGTTAATGCGCGGGTCGTCGATGATGTGCGCCGTTTGCACCCTTTGCTTCAGGTACTTGACCAGCGCGATCACGACCGCCACGGCCGCACACCCGCCGCCCACCGACACGAAGCACGTCCCGTAGTCGGCGTAGTCGTCCGATTTGTACATGAGCGCACCGAATGTGATCATGATGAAACCCAACACACCCAGGAACAGCGCGAAGTGCAACACGAATTTCTCTCTGTCGGCTCTCATTTTCACATGCTACTAATTCGCGACTACTCATCTACACAACGATTTTTTTGTGGGAAAGTATCTAGTAGTTATTTTTGGTCGACGTCAACTTGCAGATTGTATCAATTACAATTTAGTTCGATGCGATAGAATATGTGTCGACCAGACAATTCAAGAGCACTTTATCTAAAGAAAATTTGCACTTTTGGTTCGCTCTGAGGAATCGTTTTCTCACTTCGTTTGCACAGTATGTTTGGTATGCACTCGAAGTTGCAAAATATGATATTTAAATATTATGATTGTTGATTACCGCACATTTTTAACCACTCGCTTTTTGCTAGATGTTACGTGAGATTGAGCTGTAATGCCATAAAACAAAACAAAATAAAACGTTTATTACAGTATTTGCAAAATCTCACGCAAATTATCGCATTGATAATCGCTCGATAAATATTTCAAGTTGAAATTATATTATAGTTTATTTAGTTTCAACATTTATTATATTAATTATTATTAAACTGTATATTAGACAGATTAATTTACAGTGAAAACATGTATTTGACGTCAAACTATAAATTAAATTCTCAAACAAAAATTCTGTATTAAATTACCTGAACTTGAATTTATAAGTTTTTATTTGATTTTTAATTAATGATATTTTTCTAATAATTAAAGCGCTTTTATAAAAATATTATCATTTGTTGAGTGAATTACCACTGAGTCATGAAATTAATGTCTATCACAGAGAGAGTGATAACGAGTTAAGCCGTTCTCATCGATTATTGTTATGTCGACCATTGCTTCATTGCATGCAACAGATGTGACAGGCTAGTTTATGAAATTTAATAATTTGGCATTATGTTATTAGGTTAAGGTTGACACTAAAGAGTATTTGTGCACATTTTTGACATAGTATTTAAACCAGTATATATATATATATATATATATATATATATTTTATTTAGCGGTTATTTAAATACTCTGTTCTAAATGCACATGTCACTTTATTAACGTACAGTTTTAAGGTGTTTATCTGATATATATAATACTACACTTTGTAAACTATATTTACATGCTAAAATAGTTTGACTTGGCCTTAGAAAATTTGTCAAATATTTAATCAATATATACATTATTAGAATTTATTACGCATTTTCTTATAATTTAAAAGTATATTATATATGTTTGTTATAAATATATTTTTTAAATTTTGCAAAGTAGCATTTTTAATTAATCAATCATTTTTATACAATGAGGTTACTCAATATTGCATCGGATTTTTATATAATACTACCGGGATATAAAACCTGAAATTTTAATGTAACATTTTTTGTATAATAGAGCATGCCGATTAAAATAAAAGAACTTTACACTATAGAAATCATAGATAAATTAAGCTTGCTTATGAGTTTTAGTTCAGGGTTTAGATAATATTTATAACAAATAATAGAAATAAATATAAAACTTTTTGTTATAAGAAATAATTCTGCAAAATTAAACAAGCAGTAAAGTTTATATATCCTATTTGTAATTAATTAATTTACAAAATGATTCTAAATGTTTAATTATAAAATATAAACATGTTGTATAAATCAAGTAAATTTAGTGCATGAGCTTTAAAAAAGTAAATTATTGCAAAATAAATCCAAATTAATTACATTAATAGATATCACAACTATTTTTTTCAAAAGTGATTTTAATAGATGAATAAATTTTGCAAAATAAATTAAATTCATTAATATTATTACGAACATTATATTTAATGTAAAATTAAGTCAAATATTGAAGTGTTAGTTATAATTTTTACAAATATCTTATCATTTACAATATGAGTGTAATTAAGTTTTAAAATATTATAAATACAAAATCTTATCGCTGAGTGTTTGATTACTGTAAAAGAATATTCCATGATCATTTAATTATATAATAAACACCAAATCATTATTTTTAATATTAATAAAATTTAAAATTATATAATTACAAACTTTGTTGAATATTGTGTACAGATAAAATACAAATTACTTAAAACTTAACTAAATTTAAGCTAAAATAAATTCTATAGTAGTCTTAAAGTTAGTTTAGAAATATGTTCAGTACTGTATAAATCATATATTACTTAACAAATAATACAAATTAAAGCCAGTTTAACAGCATATATTAAATTATTGATTTATTTAATACAACCAAGTTAGCTTTAAATACATACAGGTGTAATTAACATTTAAGTTAAATTTATTAATATTAATAAAACAATTTAAACCATCAATATTATTATATTAAACTGATTAATTTAGTCAAGCGCTAGTTGCTAAAACAATTATATTACATGTTTTATCTTATTATTATTGCATAGTCTATTTTATCTAATAATTAATTTAATACAAAATTGTAAAATAAATTAAAACATGTGTTTGATTCATTTTTAAGAATAGAACATAATTATAAATAATTTAACAAGATGTTTTGAAAATTTTATTAATATATCAAAATCAATTGATGCACAGCTTTATGTCATTAATAAGCCTAAAATTAATTTTCACACAAAACATATTTATTGTTTGATAAAGATTACGTGTTTACTATATGTGTTATTTATACAGTTACCATAAGACTAGCAAGCAAATACTAGTTCGTTAGCTTTCTTTGGTTGTCAGGAAACAACTTTCTTTCAAACTTTATCAAGTAAATCTAACTGACTTTAGAGGTTCTAAATTTAGTTTGTGTGTTTGACAAATTGACAAAACTAGCAAGCTCAAAATGTTGGAAAGTGTGCGGGCCTGGCATATGCTGATCGCCGGTGTGATCCTATTCCTAATTGCAGTCATACTGTTCCTAACGGCGCAAACCATAGCCGCAGTTATCTTCCTATTGCTCTCTTTGGCCATTATTTTCGCCGCTTTTTTCAAATACTGGAAATATGAAAAACTATGAATTTATTTATTCGGTGTAATCATCAATGTTTTTAAACTTGTAAATAATTTTTTATTTTATTAATTATACATTATAATTGATCCTACATTATCTTCAAATATTATGCGAATAGTTTTAAGTTAAAAATGACAAATATATTGTACGGCAGTAATATGGCAAATCTAATTTTACTTTTAAGCAAGGTTTTCTGTAATAATAATTTGGTTATTAACCTGTTATATATACAGTGTAATATCTTTAATTAAATAAAAATGGCTTTTATTGATACAATCTATGGCGAGATAACAACTACTTCTCTCATCGGTATGACAATCGGGACGGCCAGGGAGTCTCAAGAGGACACACCTAAATGTTTGGCACACTTTTGTTATTCACATAACAAAACATTCACTTTCTCGGCGGCGCCGACAGTTCATACACCGCATTAATCATTCCAAGTCAAATAAACAATGTCTAATTATTTACACCATCAGGTTTACAATAACAGTTATATAATTTTTATATTACATTGTACATTACCAATTATAATTTAGTGGAAAAACAAAGTTTTGGCTGATAAATGTTTTATGCCAATAAATTTTTAAAAACTTGCCTGTTAAAAATGTCAGTAAGCTAACCTAAACTAATTATTTTGTGTAAAACTAATTTTATTACTAATTTCTGTTAATCACGTATCTATGATAAGATATTAAATTAGACAGAATGGTTTGTAAAGTTCTATTACCAATTTTAACGCTACTATAATTTTATCATGATACACTATCGATTAGCCTCTATAATATGCTTTTATCATTGCAAAAATTAGTAATAATATATCCAAACAATAATATTTGTCATATACTGGCTATAATTAGTATTGGCATGTACAAATTAGTATGCGACTAACTAGCAAGTCATTGATTACAGATTGTTATTTTTACCAAAATACTGAATTTATTGCACAGTATATAAATTACAAAAAAAACATATGTTATTTTATAAACAGCAAACACAGTTATAACAAGTAAAATAAATACTGCTAGAATATATACAGTATATTAAGAAGTAATTTCAAATTAAATTATACTACAAAAACCGTATTTGTCATTCGAATAAATGCAATCAAGAATTGCAAAAACTAATGGCAAACGTATTGCTGTGCATGTGATTGAATGAGTCGAATGCATAGTATAAATGTCTAATTAACTACAATGCATATTATGCGAACAAAATGTAACTCTTCGTCGCATTTGGCAGTCAAGTGAACCCATTATCTAATCGGCGACTAATGCGGTCTCCAAGACATCAATGTCTGAAAATATCATAACTGAATAGTCATTGACTAAACAAGTATTGTTTTAAAAAATCTCACTGAAAAATAACAATATAACGCCTAATTTGTGCTTGACAAAAAAATTGATTGTTAAAAATAATTTGAAACAATAAACTGCCAATCTACTAGTTAATTAATGGACCCAATTCGAAACATGTGGTACAACCAAATTCGAGCATGGCACCTGGGTATTGCCGCGTTTGTTCTCATTCTAGTCGCGAGTCTGCTGTTCATCGCGTCAACGGCGGCGGGTGTTATCTTCTTGCTATTTGGCTTAATTGTACTTGGTCTCACCGGTTATAAGTGGTATTATTTCGAACGTTTCGAGACATCTCTGCATCAAACGACTACACAGACGACTACGCAAACCGCTAATGTCGTCACCATATCTGTGCCATAGAAATGTGCCTGGCTCATTTCTACCTTTCTCTCCCGTCTAATTGTTTTCTAATTGTAATTGGTTACATCAATCATTAATATATTTTTTAATTATTTGATAAATTGTAGTTTGTTATAAATGTTTGTATCAAGGTAATGACAGTATGTGTATATTATTATTTTAATAAATAATTTTATCTAAAAATTTGAACTTTATTTTAGATTTTATTTGCATGGTATAATTTTAACTTAATGGAGTAAGTAGGTCTTTAGAACTAACATTAGAACTATGCTTTTTAATTGAGTTTATACGTAATTAGTCATCAATTGATTTTTTACGATAATATCTCAATTGTTATCTGTATTTGTTAAGAGCAGTGAATTATAAATGGTATAAACAGCACAAACAAGTTTAAAACAATAAGCAATTTATTGCTTGATAAATTGGAAATAAAATTATAATTAAATAATGTATAACGTTAGTTAAAATAAGCAATGGACAACTTCGGTGTTCGGATCATAATATTCGGTGTGTTTTGGCTGTTGTGCTCATCGCTGTGGTTCGTCTTCGGCCACTACACACTCGGAGGCGTTTTCGTCGGTCTGGGCGTTACGGCTGTCGTTGTCGGCGTAATCAGACTCTACTACGAACTGAGAAGTGTGGCCGTAGTTGATCTCGACAACCAAGGAATTGTCGAGTTTATTCTTGTTGAACCTACTCCCACCATGCTAATACCACCGAGATAAACATATTTTTTAATTCTCTACTTTTATTGTATAATGCAATATTCTAGAGATTTTTGTTTGACATGCTATTTATTATGAGTATTTGTTGCATTATTTATTGTTAAAATTATTTGTTGTATTTAAATTATCAAGTTTAACTGTTTATAATAAGCGGTACTCTAAAACAAAAATTTACATTAATAAATGTACTTAAAACTAATAATAAAGCTTACAATGTTATTATAATTTTAAAATGTTGAAAATAAATACGCACTTGTACTTAATATTAACTAGTTTTACAAATTAACCCTGAACTATTTATTGTATATTTAATTATTTTTTAAATCTTAAAAATACTTTTGATTAGAAACTTAGAAACAATATCTCATAAAATGATAAAAACAATGGAAACGATTGCAACAAAAATGAGAGAATAATTAAATGAATCATTGAATCGCTTTAATAGGCGTTTAGGCGTTACATAAATACGACCTAATGTAACATTGAACTAATTTGAATTTTAAAATTTCACCGAGTTTTGCCAAACAATGGTATCATTGCGGGGCTGGCATATCGTGTCGGCCGGGCTCATTTGGGCGGTCAGTGCTGTGTTAACATTCATCAATCTGATGAGTAGTATAGTGTTGGGTTCGGTGTTTGTAGTGCTTTCGGTCGCCACTATCGGCATCGGAATGCTTAAGATTGTGAAGTTCGAGAGGTATGAGAACCGGAATAGCGGCCAACCGATCCGTTCGGCCGAAAGTGGTGTCAATCCACTCCGCGCTCAACACCAGTACAACCAGTTCGCGAACGACGCCGAATCGGCCGCTCCTGTCGTCGAACCCGATATGAATGATCCGAATGTTCGCTATTCGAAGCGATTACCGAAATAACTATTTGTGCCAATGATCTGCGAATTTCTTCCATTGCTATGAAGTTTTTTTTATGATAAATAATAAATTTAATTGAGCTAATTTTAGCTAGTATTTTTTAAAAATTAATTAAATAGTTTTGTACATATTAAAATTTACTTATTTGTACCGGTATTGTTTTTAAATCCCGATTTGTTTTTTTATTCGTTGTTCAAAAACTATTAATTATATAATAATTTAAATTAATTTGGTATTAAAAATAAGAAAAATAAATATTTTTATATAAATTTACAAAATAAAGTGTGTATATAAATTTAAAATAATAATAATTAATAAAGTAATATTTTACTCTAATAATTGTTTTACAATAAATATTGCTTAATTAAAGAGTTAAATATAATAAAACTTCAGTTTGATACAAGATACAGTAACAATACTGTATGTTAAATAGTTTTAATTTAATTCAACATTTTAATTAAATTTAGACTTTCTTGCAATAAAATTTAGCAAAATGCACAGTATTTTAAATTGTGTTTTCAAATAATAACTGAATAATTTAGTAATTGAAAACAATTGAAATCTTATTATTAATAGAATGTTTAATTATCTTAAATACAAATTAAATTATTTTTTATTTAAAAATTGGTTAAACTTTGTAAAGAAATCAATTGTTTTTGTTGAGCCATTCGTGAGCCAACACCGTATCGATGTCGGGCCGCAACCCAATCGACCGATTGATCATTGCTTCGAGCAGTTGGCGCAGACTGGCGTCGGCCACGTCTTCGACGCAGCGGTCGTTAAAGTTGGCGAAGAGTGCGAACGGTTTGTTGGCGATTGAGAATCGGCGCAAATCGCCGTTCAATAGCTGCAGCAAAACGACTCCCAAATTGTGGATATCGGCGGCCGTCGACCGGATCGACAGTAGATCGGTCGGTGACGAGAGCACACATATCGGGTTGTTTTGCGAACACACTTTCGCCAGATTCGGGAATAGAGATGAGACGCCACTGTCGGCCAGTTTCACATCGAATCGCAGTTTACTATCGGTTTCCTATTATAGCGACAGAAAGACAATTGAAATCAAATACAAATCGAAAATCAAAACTTGATTTCAAACTAAAAACCGAACATTAGTTTTGCTGAACAGAAGTATATTCTCGGCCTTAATGTCCTGATGTGCGATGTGATGGACGCTATGCAGACACTTAACGGCTGCGCAGATGTGGAGGAACCAGAGCCGCGCCCAGTCTGCCTCCAGACCCGTCGGGTGTTCGGCCAACAAATAGTCACTCAAATTGGTGTCCGCGCGCTCTGAGAACAGAAACAGTTTCTCGATTTTGTCGTCTTTGCCGAACGTTTTGACCAACTTTTCGATTCTAACCAATCCGATGCCTTCGAGTGTCTCCAAGCGGTTCACGTTTTCGTCGAAGTCGACGGTCGGCCGAAAGTCGTTGATTTTGTCGATAATTTTATGATAATTTTTGACATCAATTACTTTGATGGCAATCGACTCGATTTTATCCGTTTCCGTCGACTTGTGGAAGGCCTTGAAGACCGTCCCGTAATAGCCACTACCGATCGGCTCCTTTGCGTTCACGTTATAACCGATTCGTTTCAACATTTTTACCTCTGATTTGTTGAGCGAAACGCGAGTCGTAATCGACTTTTTCACGACTTTCAGTCGGAATAGCCAACTGAAGAGGAATGTCAGCCAAAGAAACAATTGGAGTGCGAAGTCGCAAGCCGTGAGATTAACCAATTTAATGCCAATCCACTTGAGTGCTTGACGGCTCACCGATAGGATTCGCTGCCAATTCATCTTCTTAGCAAGTTTGTTTTAAGTCTATGTAAAAAATATTTGTTATTAATATTTGAAATAATTATTAGTTAATAATATCTGCAAATTTCTCGTGATTAAAATCTAACTAGATTTATTCATTAATTTAAATATTATAGCTCTGTCCATTATTTAAATTAGCATGGCATCTAATGCTATTTTATACTTAGCTCATGCAGTCAATCAATTTGAATGTATATTTTGCACTAACTGTACAATATATCCAAAAATAATACAAATATTTCTAACATTTGGTTTGCATTGAAAACAATCAAAACTGTCGTAAATATCCATTAAAAGCGCAAAACACTAACTCTTAAGACAATCGTAATTATCACCGAAACGGAGCGATGAGTACGAAGAAGAAGCGGACGATTCCGATCATCGACTTTGTCGTACATCGACTGCGACTACTGTTTAAATCGAAACTGTTCTCAAACTCGACGTTCAGTCAGCTGTTGGACAAGAAGAAGGCGAAGGACGAGAAGTCGGTGCCATTCAATCCGAACATATCGGCGCGCGTCGGCCTATCCAAGCCGTTCAACATCATCGGCCACACGTTGTTGTGGTACGAAATACCGCTCATTATCGGCGTTATGATCTCACTCTTGTTCGGCTACTACTTCGAGCTGTACATCCGGTTCGTCGACTTCCTCGACCTCGACATCGGCGTACGGCTCATCTTCTTGATGGCGGGTCTGCTGCCGATAATACTCGTCATAGGGTTGGCGGCGCTGTTGCGCGCGTTTGACGACGAGTACGACATCATCGGCGACGGCAAGCATTTGGTCAACGCCACCCAATTGGCCGAAGTGGCCAAAACGCTCGCCTGGAACGAGGCCGAGCCCGAGGTGGAGGCCGTCGACTGGATCCGCCATCTGCTCGAACAGATTTGGACGAATGTCAACATATTCCTCATCCGCTACGTGAGTCTCATGTGTCCGAACTGTTCGCTCGACGGCATCATTGGTCCCATCAATCAGTTGGCGAACTTCGAGATCCGGAAACTCTATTTAGGCGAACGGGTGCCCAAAGTGACCGGAATTCACGTCATGAACAGAGGCGTCAAACGCGAGGACCTCATCATCGACTGCGAACTCATTTTCGATTCCGATCTTCAGATCGAGATCACGGGTTTGGCACTAATTAGTCCAATAATTAGCGATTAATTAATTGATTTTCAAAATTATTTCCGAATTTTAGGCAATTATGCGATTAATTTGGGGATTAAATGGTTTTACTTTAAGGCGAAGACTCGGATACTGCTGTCGCCGCTGTTCCGCGACCCGCCCGTCATCGGCGACATTCGCGTCTCGTTCCTCGAGATGCCGACCATTAACTGGGAGTTCACGGGTCTGTTGACTGTCTTCAACTGGGATTTCCTCAAAGGTCTGGTCCAGTGTCTGGTGTCGTACTTCTTCGCGAATCCGCACTATTTTGTACTAAATTTGGCGAAAATAGTGCCGAAACAGGACATGAAGTTACGAGAGCCGATAGGTCTGCTTCGGGTGGAGATCATATGCGGCAAATACGTGTCGCGCGCCGACGCCCACAAACTGCACTCGTATCTGCCGTCGTGTTCGCGTCAGGCGGACGCCTACTGCAAGATCGACGTCGAGGAGCACTCGATGCAGACCCAGATCGTGCGCAACGACTCGAGCCCCGAGTGGAACCAAGAGTTCTGTTTTCTGGTCCACAACTCGATCGTCAACTCAATCATAATGTCGGTTCTCGACGAAGACCTCATCGAAGACCAGCTCATCGGCCGCTATTCGGTTTCGATTAAGGATTTCGTCGATTACGCCGAACTCAACGGCCGCGAAGTGACGGTTCCGCTCACACGACTTAACAAGAAGCCGGAGCCCATATCGAATCATTCGCCGCGACTCTCGTTTCGGATCAGTTGGTTCAAACTCACCACTGATATCACGCTCTTGAAGGCCAATCTGCGTCTCTCCAGAGCGCAGCTGCCGGTCGCCGCGCTGTCGGTGCTCATCGATTCGGCCACCGGTCTCGACACGTGTACGGCCCAAGTGAGGAGTCCGGAGCTGCGACCGCTGGTCAAGATTCAGGTCGGAAATCAGGTGCGCTTTACGTCGTGCAAACGGCGGACGGGTTTCCCGGTTTGGGAGGAATCGCATCATTTCATACTCTATAACCCGATTTGGGAAACCATTCGCATCGAAGTGCTCGACATGTATTGGGTCGAAGAGAAGCAGTTAATACCGTTCGTCCCGCTCTACGTGAGCAGCTTCGGCTCCCTCGCCGACACGATCGGCCTGTCGGACAAGGGCACGGTGCTCGGCTCGTATGAGGTGCCGACCACCGATGTCCTCAATTCGCACAAAATGAAGATCGAGGGCTCGTACCGTCTCAACGGGTTCGTCGAGAACGCGCACATCCGGCTCCTGATGGCCATCCGAATCGCCGAATTCGTGCCACACGTCGCCGACAATGTCCGCAAACCGCGGATTCGAATGTCCGAACTCATGGACGAAGTGAACCATCGGCTCCAAGTGGAGGAACAGCACCGAAAGAGAGCCGAACTGCTCAAGAAATTGGAGGATATTAGTGCACCGAAGGCGGGAATGTTGCCCAAGACGTCGCCCAAACATGTGAGCAAAGAGTTGCGATTCGAAGACTTGAATAAAGCGCCGAAACAGCAAAAGGCGGCGACGGATACGACACGAAAGGCTGATCCGGATGAGACGGAAGCGATTACTGACATCGACTTAAATACCATTAATCTCGAACAATGAATTGTACATGCCATTATTCACTCGTTTCGCATGTTTTCCATTCTATTCAATGTTTCGATTGTTTTAATCATTACTTCTACACAGTATAACTTAAATAGATATAATGTTGAAATTGAAATTAAAAAATAAATTTAAACATGATTCTTTTTATTTATTTTTATTTTTTGCTCTGTTAAACTGATGCAATTTAAAATGCTAATTGTAATTTTTTACAATGCACAATGAAAAGTACTTTACAATCGTTAATGAGTTTAAAATTTGGGCTGGTTTAAAAATATAGATATACACAGTATAAAAAAAACTCGACTGTCTCCAGGTCACCTTGAACAATCCCACTGCTTGTTATGCATCGAATATTTTAATTCTACTCATTGTTTAATAATTACTGTATAAAAAAGAATAAAAATGTGATTATTATCATATTTATTTCAAATGATAGTTTAAATTTTGCAATGCATCTCTGAGTCATAAAGCGTTAATTTTAAATTTTTTCTTGCATGGCAACTCCGGCTATTACAAAGACATCTGGGTATTTTTATTCTTTTAGATTTTCAAGAATAATTATTTTAAAAATAGACTGATTTTCCCCTTAAATTTTAGACTATACTTTAAATAGAAATGTTTAAATTTTATAATCAAACGCAATCTTGATGTTTATATAAATTAATTTGAATTATATTTTATTATTTATATATCCTTGTTGCTAAGTTGCTCTACCAGGTACATTTTATTTTAGCTAGAGCAGCTGAAACTTGATAATGCAGGTATTATGCAATTGTAATAACGCTTGTAATCAATAATTTCAGGGTGAAATGCTACATACTGTAGTTACATAAATCTCATAGCAATTAAAGTTATTAACAATTGTTTTAATACTTGTTTTTGCAAAACTCAAGTCAAATGATATAATCGATTGAATTACATGAAAAAATAGTTTAAAATTTAATTTATTATTTCTGAATATAACAGTTTTAAACATATTTAATTACAATGTACTGTACAATCAAACTGCTAATAATCGTATGAATGACAACAAATGTCTATTTAATAAAATAGAAAATATATATCAGAATATATATACCGGTAATAAAATTATTTGTTTAATAAACAATTAATTTTAGCAAACTTCAATCACTTAATTTATAAAGCAAATATAATGCTAATTATCTTAATTAAAAACAATTAAATTGCTTAATATTTCAACATAGAAAAATCACAAAACATCACCGTTTATGCCAAATATAAAGAAAAATAGTCTAATAAACAATTAGATAATGGTAACATTTACACATTTACCAAGTTGATTTTACTCATTTGACGATTCGGTAATAGTCGAGAGGCTATGCGTTTGCGTTAACTTGATTTCATCGCTCGAACACTCGACTGCATTAAAGTCGAAAAACTTATAATAATTGGAATTATTATTGTTATTAATATTCATGTTATTGTAGGTAACGGCCGAAGAGAAGCCGTTTTCACTAGTTTTGAGTAAATCTTTTTCGTCGAAAATGCGAACGTTTCGTAGGAACGCAATAGTGATGACCACAAGCACGACCTCCGCGGCGGCGCACATACAGCCGAGTATGAGAAAGACGAGGCCGAGTGTCTGCAGCTGCGTCTGCCCGGCGTCGGCCAACTGGTAGTTGTGCGGATCGGTCGGGAAGATCGTGAACAGTGTGCCGGCGATCAGCAGCAGTAATGTCATTATTAGCAGTATAGCCGCGCACCGGCACGCGCGACAACCCCGTGCCATCTGCGAACGAAAATGTGTCTGGTTACCTTGCTCATTCTTAATACTGCCGAACAAGTAACTCATTCTATTCGCAATTGCTTCAAATATTATCTTGATCAATTAAGATTATTCTTGAATAGAATGATACGATTATTAAGAGAGCATTTTTGCTTCCAAAAGCATTTTTTCA
This sequence comes from Metabelba pulverosa, assembly GCA_034697605.1. Taxonomy (NCBI): domain Eukaryota; kingdom Metazoa; phylum Arthropoda; class Arachnida; order Sarcoptiformes; family Damaeidae; genus Metabelba; species Metabelba pulverosa. Next base: position 1,392 of record JAQIXC010000287.1, on the reverse strand, counting down.
AATATTATATTCAATCTTGCTTATTTTATTATCAAATAAATAGTTTGTCAATTACGAATTAGAAATTATATACCAAGTTCTTCTGTACTGTTTAAAAGCGATTGTTTCCTATTTCTTAATATTAATACAACACTCGCTGAACAACTGTATTGAGGCAAACAATAATTTAGCAAGTTGTTATGTAACGGCCAGCAATATCACCAAGCATTTAGCGCTAGTATCAAGAGTAAACTCTTATTACTGATTGATTAAAACAAAATGCTAAAAAATGTAAACGTGATTCCTGTCACACAAGACTAATATATACTGTGTAGAGCAGCGAAAAAAAAAGTTAACAGTATATTCATGAGAGCGCCAAATAGACTCTCAACGCGCGCTCCGGCAGTACAGCTACACAGGCATTGGGGAGCGACTGGAAACCACTTTTTGCAACTCATATAGTATATGAGTTTTCACTCAATTAATAATTTCTTCAATTCTATCGCCAATTCAAACATAAAGGTTCGTCTGATATGAGTCCCAAGGATACCGAAACGCTATCGTTCACTACGTTTGACGAGTTCTCGAGAGTTATATAACGACTACTACTGCTATCGACAGCGTCTTTCTCCGCCACTCCGTTAGCGATATTTATTTCTCCGCTTTTTTTCTCTGACTGATAGTATGCGATATCGCAGTCACACCGTATTTTTTAATAGCTATATTAATTGCACAAACTATTTGACTAATTATACAGTATTAATAAATCGCATCATACTATATACACAGTCTGCACAGTTTGCAGCGTATAATTTATCAGCGACTGATTTTACAGCTAAAGTCGATGTGTATGTTAATTGATATTTGAGATTTCGACTTGATAAAGTCAAAGTCATCAAACTGTATAAAAAACCGAAGAAGAAATATACACAGATATAAATTCTTGTAACTTTTTTCCCCCTTCGCTTATCACTCGATTTTTTTATATTGTTAAATTCAAACAGTAAATCTGTTATATTGTCATTATTTTCTGACAATAAAACTTTATGCAGTATGATTGAAGACCATTGTCTCAATTGGTATACGTCGTTAAGTTATCATGTATTTTTTAATACCTTTGATTGCTAGCAAAGAAAAGGTATATATATATTCACCTCTGACCCACCCACACCCACCCACCCACCCACCCCACCCACCCACCCAGGTAACCCGTTGATATCTATTTGAATAGCGGGGAAATTGTCGCTGTTAATAGAGAGGTCTTTTGTACTTTTAACACAGTTAGTACAACATTTTATACTATCAGTTGTATTAAAATTTTGTTTTTGTATTAAGTGACTTTGTATATTTGTAGTGAAGAATAAAATTTCAAAAAAAAAACGAAAAAATATTTATTTACAGTGCGGTTTTGCA